>JAUPMG010182671.1:0-10355 GCA_031762675.1 Pachysandra terminalis
CTTTTCTTCTCTTTGATTCGTTTCTTGGTTGGGTGTGGGTCCTCTGTATTTTTTTGGCATGATCTGTGGATTGGGGAAGTTTCTTTGTATTTACGTTTTCCCAGAATCTTTAGATTTGTCCAGTTTCAGTCCTCCTTGGTCAGTGAGGTCCCTTCTTGGTCAAATTCTGGTATGGTTTGGTATCTTCCCCTCCGTAGAAATGTTAGGGAGGTGGAGATGGTAGAATTGGCCTCTCTTTTCGAGTCTATTGGGGACACGGTGCTGTGTCGGGAGTGGCGGATAGGCGTATTTGGTCCTCAGATCCGAAAGGTGTTTTTTCAAATAGATCTTTTTTCGACCAGTTCGTTCTAACAGACTTGGGCCTCCTACTTCCTTTTCTGCCCAATCTTTGTGGTCTTCTCTTGCCCCGCCTAAAGTCAAGGCTTTTGTCTGGTTTGCACTGCTTTATCGGGTTAACACGGTAGATATGATCCAGAGGCGGAGGAGGTACATGGCTCTCTCCCCATCTATGCGTTTCTTATGTAGAGTGGAGGAGAAGATGCCTGACCATTTGTTTCTTCACTGTTCTGCGGCTACTGAGATTTGGAATTTTTTTTCTGTGGATTATCGGGAGGGTGTGGGTTGTGCCGGTGGGCATATGTCACCTATTAGATCAATGGAGATTCCCAAGACTGGCGGAGAGGGGACGAATTCTTTACCGTCTGGTCTTTCAGGCTATATTATGGCATAGCTGGATGGAGCGTACCTTGAGGATCTTTCATAAGTCATCGTCATCGATTTCGATTTCGAGCGTGATTGAGGGGATCATGGTGTCCGTTGCCTCGTGGGGCTCGGTGAGGGATCAGTTTGTTGGCTTTTCTGTGGCGGACATTCGGAGAGAGTGGTATAGGATCTCTGTGTGTGGCGGGTGTTCTATGACGGTGCATTCTGTTTGGCATCCTCCGGAGGTTGGATGGGTAAAGCTTAATTTGATGGCTTATCCATGGTTCCTCTTGGTATTTCTGGGGTCGGTGGTCTCTTTAGAAATAGTGAGGGTGCTACTATTTTCACTTTCTCCGGTCCTAGTGGTGGTGGTGAGTCGGTGAGGGCTGGTTTGGTGGCTTTGGTGACTGGGCTGAGGATCGCTAGGGCGTAGGGATTCCAGGATTTGATTGTGGAGAGTTCCTCGTCTTCTATCATTGACTGGCTGGGGCGTTCTAAGCAGTGTGCTTGGCGATTTATCCATCTAGTCCTTCTGGCTTGGTCCTTATGCAGGGATTGGAACATCTCGTTCCATTTGGTGTCTCGGGGGGACAATTTGGCGGCGGAGGATTTGGCTAGGAGGGGTGTGGGGAGGACTGTTATGCTCGAGGGGATCCTAGATTTGGAGATATGACAGGAGAGGGAGTGATTGTCCTTGTGAGCTAGGTTGATGGTGGCTTTCTTTGTGGGGCGGCTTTGATTTTGTTTTCAGTTACGTGGTTTTCTATTTCTGAACCCTCAGCTGGAGAGAGTCTCTTCAGCCCGGTGGTTATGTATGTGTTGTTTCCCTTTTCCTTTCTCTCTTTTATATAATTCATCATTTATCAAAAAAAAGAAGAAGTTAGGTGTTAAAAGAAAGTATCAAGGATTTTATAGGAGGTTAGAGGATAAGAACAAGAGATAAGGTTATGAAACTAATTTAGGGGCTTGCCCTTTTGCATTATGATGGTGTGTGTTGAAGGAGAAGATTGTCAGAAATTTTGAAGATAAGGAGAGTACTATTGAGAAAGTGGTGCACCTTCTTGATTGTTCTATTTTTCAATGGGCTTTTGTCTTGGCAGAATTTCATGGTTTGTCATTTGATTAATTTCTGTTTTCTTTGTTTGTTTGCTCTTGATTTCAGTTCATTTTAGTGTCTGAATTCAAGAGTTCTATACATTCCCTTTTGTAGACTGTTGTGTACATAGGGTATCATAATCTATCTAATACTATTACAAGCACCAATTTACTGACCAAAAGAAAAAAAAAGATGTATTTCTTGGCAAAAAGGGGTTGGTATGTTGGAGGATGTGTCCTTCCCATTTTGTGGTGCATGGATTAGAATAATTGAATCTTTCGAGGTGTTCAAGGTAACATAAACAGTTCGATATATGAAGCTTATGGCGGGACCCCGGGGTCCCATAAGACCCCGGCTCTCCCATAAACGCTATTGCAAAAATAATAATAAAAAAAGACTTTCAAACAAATCAAAAGCAAATCCACTAAAACACACTCTCTCTCTTACTGATTACCCAAAATAAATTCTCTCACACTTTGTAGACATGAATAAGCCCTATAATATAGCGTTGGCATAGGGTTCTTTTACCAAAAAAAAGAAAACAGTTTGATTAATGTCCATTGCTTCATAGGGATTTGAGTTTTAGGATTTTCTTTTTGTAGTTCCAACTTTGTGGGGAAATCCCCCCATTCAGACAAAATGAAAAGTTAACATCTTTCAACACCCTTTAATCCAACCGCACCACTTTTCTGGAAACCCTTTCCATCTTAAAACAGAATCAACACATGTCCATTCTACCCGGTCATAAGCTTTTTCTAAATCAACTTTGAGAGCAAAACCGGATTCTTTTTTTCTAACCTTTTCCTCGATGCATTCATTTGCCATCATAATGCTGTCCGTGATCTGTCTACCTTGAATAAATGCACTTTGATTTTTTGAAACCACCGACCCAATGACTTCATTCTATTTGCCAAAACTTTGGCAATGATCTTGTACACACTGGTTACCAAACTAATAGGTCTGGAATCCTTGACTTTTGAAGCCCCTTTAATTTTAGGGATCAGCACTAGGAATATTGCATTCATGGCTTTATTAATGATTCCACTTGTCTGAAAATCTTTAAAAACTTTCATTAAATCTGTCTTAATGGTATCCCAACAATGCTGAAAAAAAGCCATTGAAAAACCATCGGGTCCTGGGGCCTTATTCCTATCCATCTCCCAAATTGCTTTTCTCACCTCATCTTCCTCAAATTCTTTGACAATATTCGCTGCTTCTTCCACATTTAATTTGGGTCCCTCTAGCATTGAAAGATTGAAACTACACCCTTGTTCAGATCTGTACAGATTTGAGAAAAAATTGGATAGCTCACCTTCAATTTCCTTTTGATCCTCTGACAACCCTCCATTAATCTCTAAGGAGACCATTTCATTTTTCTTATTTCTGAAGTTAGCCATCTTGTGAAAGAATTTTGTGTTTCCGTCCCCTTTAAGCCACTTCACCTTAGATTTTTGTGTCCAAAACACTTCCTCGTTTTTCAACAACTCTTCAATCTCCACTTTCGAACGCCACCTAGACTCTCCTCACTAGGGTCAAGCATCCTATTTTCCTCCATTCTATCGATTTTCTGGATCTCATCCAAAATTTCATTCTTCCTCTCTGGTAGCCACCCAAATATCTCTTTATTCCATCTTTTTATCTTTTTTTTCAAACTTCTCAGATATTTCAAAACTTTAAAACCTTCCCAACCTGGCACAGCATTCTTCTTATCCCACCAATCCTTCACCTCATTCTTGGATTTTGGATGGAGCAGCCACATATTTTCAAATTTGAAAGGTCTAGGACCCCCCCTCACCACCTAATCCGTGGAAATAAGTTGTGGTGAGTGGTCAGATATTGGTCTGGGGAGGACTCTTTGAGATGTTTTTGGGAATTTGTCCTCCCACTCAGAAGAGACAGGAATTCTAACCAACCTACAACAAACCAGTTTCTCCTGAAGATTAGACCAAGTGAATCTCCCACCTAAAAGAGGAAAGTCGATCAACTCACTCTTAATGATAAACCCGCAAAGCCTTTCATACTTTTTGTAACTCTGTTAATGCCTGATTTCTCGTGAGTGAACCTTATCACATTAAAGTCCTCAATAAGGCACCATGGTTCTCTCCACAAATCCCTAACCTCTGACAATTCCTCCCAAAAACCATCTCTCTCCTTAGGTTTATTCGGACCATATATTCCTGTCAAAATCCACTCAAAACCGTCCTCGACATTTACAAATTTAATCAATACTGAAATTCTGCCTTTCCACACTTCCTTACAATTGACCACATCAAGATCGCAAATAATACAAATCCCTCCCGAGTTCCCCACTGAAGGTAAAAACTCCCATTCCTTAGTCTTTCCACCCCCCAATTGGCGGACTAATCTCTTAGAAATGCTCTCCTTCTTAGTCTCTTGAATCACCACTATATCCGCTTTTGATCTTCTCCATAACTCCTTTGGAGCTCTTTTTTTTTCTTTCTTCCCTAAACCCCTCACATTCCAACTAATAATTTTCATTGGGTAACTCTTTCTATCTCCCCATCCCCTGGGTTCCTACCCTTCCTTCTTTTGTACTGTATACTACATTGAGGACTCTTGTTCGCGGACTTCTCACCCACATCCCTACTCTTATTTTTTCTCTCTCTAAACTCCCTCACGACTCCGGCCATGGGACAGATTCCCCAAACGTACCTTTGGCTTCTATCTGAAGCTCCTCTGCTAACTCTAGGACTCTTTCCCACTCACTTCTAAGAGATCTAAAACCACCATTCTCGTTTATTCCCTCCACCAGATCTAATAGATGGTCATTTTCCTTTGCACAATTCCTCACAATCACTCCACCCAACAAACCAGAAAATGGCTCTGAAGATTCATGGAGATTTTCGCTGTGGGACCTATTCTGCAGAAGTACAACATCATGAAGGAGACCAGGTGAGAAATCAATCAAATGACTAACTGAATTGATCTGCATACCTGAGCATTCTGGTTCAGGCATATAATCCAAATTTGTTTGGATTGAAGATGACAAAAGAGGCAATGGATCAGGTGTACATGAGCCTGAGATTTGTGAACACGGAGCAGGATTGAGTGACTTACTCTTATCTGAATCAACGCTACCTTTGTTTAGATGAGGAGTTGCTAATGAACTGTCCCCCCAAGTATCGTCGGTCTGCGATCGACCCGCTGAAAGTGACTCTGTCTGCGAATCTGCCTCGTAGCTTTTGGATCCTCAATCTCGTTTTCATCTTCCACTGACAATGAGGATTCATAACTCACCAATTTTGTCTGTAGAATTCCTTTTTCAGGTTCTTCAAAACTCAGATTATCAGACCCAAACTCGATCGAACCCCTTATCATAACCCATGATCTGAAATGAAGGGGAGGGGGAACGAGCGACTGTGAGAGGGAACCTCCCATCATTTGGAGCTTCCGCCGGACCTGAACTTCCCTGAGTTGATGCCGCATTGAGGGATGGCGATGGTGACCTCGTTTTCTGATGCTGTTCCAACTCTTCTTTAGAAATAACTAGGTTATGAAGAATTTTTTTCACTTCTTCCTTAACCAATGCACAGATCTCTTATGGTCCCATCCATTTGCCACAACTTTCGCCATTCTTGTCGGACGTTGAAGCTCGGATTTGTCTGAAGTCTCGGGATCGTTGTCGACCTCTCCCTAGAGAGGAAGACGAACCCCTTGGGCCCAAAGAATCTGATCGCAACCTAGGTATGGGCCTGATCTCACCCCCCACTAGGGATTCCCCTTATTGGCTAAAACCATCCCCTAGGTCCATTTACGTCTATCGTCCCATCTTTCTGGGCCCACTGTTTGGCCTGTGACCTTCATTTGAACTTCCCGCCCACTGATTTTGAATTGCAGCATTTGAGTTCTGGTCAACTCTTACATTAAATGATGTGGCCCCACCAGCTGGCCTCTTGTCTCCCAATACCAACCCTTCCTCCACATGCAACTGTAAATTTGAATCTTGATAACCATTTTCATTTAATGTGACTGGCCCAATTTCTGGCCCCTTGTCTCCCACTAACGATCCTTCCTCCACACACGGCTGGTCATGTGGCGGAACGTACCGATCGTCTTCTCCGACGACATCCTCCGGAAAAAGACCTGAACTCACTGGATATTTCTGTGGAAAAAAATAAAAAATTTCAAAACTGCTAGACCCATCCCACACCACCATGTTTTTAGGGATTTTCCGGTAAATTTGTCCCTTCACTTGGATCTCCACTCTTCCCAACCCGTTATCCATAAGACCCACATCTCCAATATCAACTAGACCGCCACTCGGCTCTCTGATATTTTTTAGTGTATTTAGTGCGAGTAATTGTGCCTGAATACCTTCGATCACCATCCAAATTCCTTCTTAAGAAACCGGACCAACCTCCACTCCATCTCCGAGTTGCCATCTGGTGAAGGAAATCTCTTCCGATTTTAATGTAACTCTGATTAAACATGCTTCTAGCATCTTCATCAGATTTTGTGAAAACTAATGCTTTCTTTTGATTAATCGCTACAAAGTCTCCCATCTCAACATTGATAAATTCCTTTTTCATCACGTCCACGACTCCAGGCCAATCTCTGCAATTTGATGAGGGCGAACATTGTATAGCAAACGCCCATTGGGTAGAAGTCGGGCAAATAGCAGCAAATGGGATAAATCCCGAGCTTGAGATCCCGCCTGTAACTACATTTTTGACAACTAAATTGTTGAAACTTAGTACATTGTTCTTATTCGTCCTCGACATCGATTCTTCCGGCACTGACAAAACTGTGTTTGATGCTTCATTTGTTCTGAAGATCTCCCGGTGCATTGAGATAAGATAATTCCAGCCATATTGATTTTCTTTGGGTAAGAAAATCATACAATGCCTCATTTCGTTTCTAATGGAAGTAATTTTTAGAAACTCACGTCTAGAATTATTTTTAAATTCCATCAATAACACCCTACCAGCCACCCTAGATGACCCGAGATATCTGATCGATGAATCTCTTTGACAAACTCCCTCTACGTTCTTCAAGAACCATTTAATTTCTTCACCTTGTAGGAGAATCCAGCTAGAAAGAATCCCGCACCTTTTCGTTATTCGCATCCATTTTTTCCCATTATTTGAAAAGCCTTCAACGGTGATATCCTTCCTCTTGATGCGAATGGATTTTTGGATTGCCACCGCTGCTGTAGTAATTTTTGGCTGATTCTTCCCACTCCTCGATGCAGCAACACTAGCGTAGGATTGAGCGCCGTGATCTTCAGCTCGAGGGTTATTTTGTTTCAGCTTTTGCTTTAGTAATTCTTCAATATCTTCTTTTCTGTAACCATAATCGATCAGCTCATCAATCTTCCTAGCAAGCCCTTCACTTCGTCTGGATGATGTTTCTCCTTCCACATTCCCGTTCTGTGATCGCCTTTCCCGTTCTGTGATGATCGCCCTGGGAACGTCTGCGGATTGTTCTGTGATGATCGCCATCTCTTCCTTTGAAGTATTAATTCACCTCTAGAATTGTTTCATGGTGAACAATTGAGAGGGGTATTCTTGGAAGATTATTTGGAGTGCGGGGATCCCGTCAAAGGTATCTTTCTTTCTATGGACAGCTGCGTTAAACAAAATACTTATATGTGATAATCTCAAAAGGAGAGGGTGGGGAATGGCTTCAAGGTGTTGTCTCTACAAAAAGGAAGAGGAGACTGTTTCACATTTGCTCCTCCATTGTGAGGAGACTAGGAAGATTTGGTATTCTTTCATTAGAAGATTCAACTTAGAGCCGAGTATGCATGAAGAGTTCAAGTCAGCGCTGTGTAGTTGGGGTAGGAAGACAAGAAAGAAGGGGAGGAGTAAGAGCTGCATTCTTTGGAATTTATGTTTGGCAGCAATTTTGTGGTCTGTTTGGTGTGAGAGAAATCAGAGGTTATTCCAGGACCAGGAGAAGGAGACCCAGCAGATTATTGAAAATATATTATCACTTCTCTTCTTTTGATCTTCTAATTTTACAGAATTTAGGGGGTGCACATATTCTGATTTTGATTGTAAATGGGGCATGAGATGGGATACACATAGTTAGCTATAGGTTTATTACTGTTTTCTTTGGGATTCATCTCTGATACTTTATCTCTTTGTAAATTTTGGCCCTTGGCTCTTATTAATACATATACTTTTACTGAAAAAAAAAAATCATATGATAAGCATGGTTCAAAATATCGTATCGATGTAGCGTATCGGTCCATTAAAAAGTGAATACGTACCGAGATACATATCTGATATGCTTGGAAACACCTTAAAGATCATGGGAACGTTGAAAACTCATGGAAATTATTGGATACTTAAAGCAAGACTTTTTAGATGCAAAGTTAAGCTAAAAAAATGATGCATTGACACAAATTTCCTACTATACACTCATTAACATAGTATATCTCTATGTGGAAACAAATCGGTGTGCGCAGGCTCATGGAAACTTTAAAAGAAAATTGATTAAATGTAAAAGGATGCTATAATATAAGACAACAAGTAATAAGATGGAAAGAAAAGCATTCATATCCCATAGAATACATCAATTTCCTATAAAGAATACGATACAATCTATTTGAAGACTTGTAACCATAGTCTCAAAGTTCAAACATCAAGAAAAGAACTCAAATCCCTTAGAAATATCTTTAGAACTAAAAGGAACAAGTTATATTACTTGATACAAACAGTACATGAAACTATAAGAATTAAAGAAAAAGTGAAAAACTATGCACACATTATTTTATAGTAAAAATACATTTATTTATAACAAACAATTAAATTATTTATTTATAAAAATATTAAATTATTTTATAGTAAACATACATTTTCAAAAATTATATTTAATACATTGTGATCAATATATTTAGTTGATAGACCAGCCTTAGTTTCATCACATATAAAAACTTCAGTTCAAAACAATATGTTTTAATTGGTTTTTTTAACAAAGATAATTTTTTTTTTTTTTTTTTTAAGAAAATATATTAAAATAAATGTCAAATTTATTTATAAATGCAGCTTGATCTGTAGATTTCACTTGAAATTCATAGATCCATGTAATAAGACTTCAAAACATGCTTTTAGACATAAAGAATATACTTTAGAAGGAAAAAAAAAACTCTAACAATGGATACCTTAGAAAACTATGCAAGAAGAGGAAAAGTGCTTTTTAAGCTCCAAACAATTGATATTTTCAATCAAACTAAGAAGATTTTGGGATGAAATTGACTGTATTTCAATGGATTTTTTTTTTTGATCAATAATGAAGATTATATAAATATAGAAGAAGAGTGTACAAAAAACAAAGTAGTCAGTTCCCTAAGACAGAGAACCAACTACACAGAAAAAACAAAAAAAGAGTGTTAGAAGAATCCCAAAAGAAACAGTACAAAGAACTGCATCGCAATAATGGTCTCCCAACATCTGACAAGGTCTGAAGAAGTCACGTTATGAAATTCTGGAAGAGCCCTACACCAAGCAGCCATAGTACCCACAATCAAGTCAGTGATATGGTTCAGGTTCCTCCAAGAGTTCTCAAAAGACCTATTGTTTCGCTCACCCCATAAATGCCATAAAATGCAGAAAAACAGCACCTTGACATACTCCGTCCCTTCTTCCCCAAAGTAGAGAAGTTCCACTGATCAAAAATATCTCTCATATGTCTTGGGGGGGCCCAAACCAAACCAGCATTATTTACAAAGAAATCCCATACCTTAGCAACATAAGCACAAGAGAGAAAGAGATGGTCAACGGATTCTTCATTATGCATACACATCACACGAACCTGAGGGGACAGAGCCATGTAGTTTCTTCTCCTTTGAAGGTTATCTGTGGTGTTAATACGATTAAGAAAAACAGTCCACACAAAGGCTTTAACTTTGAGTGGGACTCTAGAATCCCAAAGACAAGAAGTGGAGTATGGAGACAAAAGATTAGGACTTATCTGTCGGATAGAGCCAAAAAAAGATTTACAGGAGAAACTGCCATTGGGATCCAAACGCCAAACATGGGTATCAAGGGAGGACTCATCAATAAACACATTTTTAAGGAGATCAAAGAGATTGTCTAATTCTTTCACCTCCACCGATCTAGGAACCCGACGGAGGTGAAGATTCCAAGAGAGACCTGAAAGAGACCAACTCAAGACATCAGCAACTAGTGAATCTTGATAATAAACTAAATGGAAGACTCTAGGAAAGCAGGAATCCAAGGAATTCTCTCCCCACCAGACATCAGTCCAAAAAGGAATAGATGAACCTGAGCCCACAAAAAATTTATCGTTATTGGAGAACACAGGGGAAAGAGGTAATATTCTTCCAAGTACTAGTCGATTTAATATTAGCCCTAGGGTTGATATCCCACCCATTTGAATGAACACCAAATTTGCTTGCAATGACGGAACGCCACAGAGCTTTCTTCTCAGTGCTAAATCTCCATAACCATTTGCCCAGAAAAGCCTGATTTCGTGAGTAAAGATTGCCTAGATTAAGCCCACCTTTCTCCCTATCCTTACACACATCAGCCCATTTCACTAGATGATCTTTTTTAGCCCCACCACCCTC
>JAUPMG010182682.1:0-10355 GCA_031762675.1 Pachysandra terminalis
ATTTCATATTTTATAACTATTATATATGTATTATGTATTTATTGCCCAAATTATATATATATATATATATATACATATATATTTTGAAAAAAAAGTAATGACACCCATCTGTAGATCGGGTGTTATTACTTAACATATAATTAGTGTACAAGTTTTGATGAACAAACAATGAGCTAAAATGAAAAAATTTAGTTTTCACCTTGATTTTGCTGGTGAAATTCTTGCAAACGGTGTGTACGAGTGGTGTTAGATTTGTGTTTTCGTACGCAAATCTGACAAAATCCTCTTAAAATTGAGAGAAATGGGAGAGGAATGGAGAGAAATGAGCAGAATTGGGGAGATCAGCTCGATTTGGGGCAGATTTCCCCTTTATAAGCGACACGTGCGACATGTCTGCTCACTTAAAAAACATACCTCCATGTTGCTCGACACGGGAGACATGTCGGGCGATATGTCGTTGAAACCAGGGTAATTTTTTTTGTACTCTCGTGTCGCTCGATATGGGCAACATGTGGAGCGACATGGCGATATGTCGACAAAACCAGGGTAAAATCGATTTACACCTTGGTTTCATGTCGCAATGTCGCCGACATTGCAGACACTGTTCGTTCGAACATAACACTTACTGTGACATCAGCTCTTCCGAACACACCGCTTGCTGTTACAGACTGGTCATTAGTCAATGGAAGTTGGTTAATTGGCTAACTTGAAATTGCTGTTGATGACAATCCAACTAATTACACTCTTGGCTTGTAGCTTAACCATGAATAGGGTATAATAAGAGCTTTTAGAGTCAACTTGATAGAATAGGACATTTTTTTAAAGATAAAAAAATTATTTCTGGATTCTTCAATTTATGATCACTTAATTAAATAATTTCTTGACCCTTGGTTCTTCCATTTGAAGTTCATTTAGTCTGCAGCAACAGTATAGCGAAATCTTTATTGACTGATGTCTTAACCTGTCTGGATGTTTCAGTTCAACTTTTATAGAAACTCATGTTTGCTTTTATCAAACAGGTTCCGCAAGAACCTCACTTATAATAACAATTGGACCATCTACACGATATCATGCAGAAACAGCAAGCACAATAATGTTTGGACAACGGGTAAGTACAGTAGTGAAAATCGTAGGATGTATGTGAGTGCTCATTGTAGATTTCATGAACTACATATGGTAGATAGTGTTTTTCACTGGTATATTGGTATAATCTATGAATCATGTACTCGTGCCATTTGATAATAAAAATATTCACTTATTGAGTCATTCACTTGCTTGACACTAATAAGTTTTGGGTGTTCGCTCTAATGATCATTACTGTTCTGTCTATGCTTGTGATAGTCTCCATGATCTCATTCCTCCTGTATATTGTCATTTTGATATAAAAGGTAATGCAAATTTTTCATAAAATGGCCATTGCCTGCAATAGGGTGAATACGATTGAGCGGCTTTATGTGGGTTATAGGGTTGTAGAGGGGGATAAGAATATCAAGGAGGTTGTAGGGTTCTATGAGGAACATTTTTCTAGGACAGCTGGTTTCAGGCCTAAGGTTGATGGTATGAATTTTGGATGCATTTCGGAAGAGGAAAAGGTGTGGATGGAGAGAAGGGTGTCGGAGGTGAAAGGGGTGATTGATGTTCTGAATGGGGACAAGGCACCTGGGCCGGACGGGTTTCCTTTTGCTTTCTATAAGAGATGTTGGGAGGTGATTAAGGTGGATCTATTGAATGCTGTTTACAATTTTTTTGACACAGGCAGATTGGAGAGGAGTACTAATGCTACGTTTATTTCTCTCATTTAGAAGGTGGAAGGTGCCTCAGTTTGAGAGATTTCTGTCCTATTGGTCTAGTTGGGAATTTCTATAAAATTATTGCAAAGCTTTTGGCTGATAGGCTGCGCAGGGTGATCCCTAAGTTGGTGGCCCAGAACCAGAGCACTTTTGTGGGTGGTAGACAAATTTTGGATGCTGTACTTAATTACTTATTGCCAATGAATGCCTGGATTCTAGACTTCCTGAAGGGAATGGTGGCTTCCTATGTACACTGGATATAGAGAAAACCTGTGACCACGCGAAGTGGGATTTCCTTCTGTATCTGCTGTAAAGGATGGGGTTTGGTGGGAAGTGGAGGAATTGGATTAGTATACGTATTTCTTCTGCGTCTTTTTCAGTTCTTATTAATGGGGAAGCTTCGGGTTTCTTCAAAGATTATAGAGGGATTAGGCAAGGTGATCCTCTATCGCCCTTCCTTTTTATCTTAGTATCGGAAGTGTTGAGCAAGATGCTTACCAATTGTTTCAAGGCTGGTTATTTAGAGGGGTTCAAAGCGAGATCAATAGTTCGTGTATCTCCCATCTACAGTTTGCAGATGATACCCTGGTGTTCTGTGGTTACTCTTGTATGCATCTAGGTTATTTGAGAGGCATCCTAGTGTGTTTCGAAGCGGTTTCGGGCCTCAAAATTAACCTGGCTAAGAGTATGGTGTTTGGTGTCGGTGAGGTTGCTGGGCTGCAAGATTTGAGTGATATTCTGGGGTGTGAGATTGGTTACTTGCCTACCACGCACTTAGGTATTCCTTTCGGATTCTGGTTCAGATCGAAAGCGGTGTGGGAGCCCACCTTGGAGAGGATGGAGAAAAAATGTCTTCTTGGCATGGTAGATATCTCTCTAAAGGGTGTAAGCTGGTTTTGATTAAGTCAGCACTTGCTAACGTTCTTACTTATCTGCTATCCATATTGAAAGTGCCGACTTCAATTGCCTCTAGAATGGAGAAATTGGAAAGGGATTTTTTGTGGTGTGATAGAGAAGGCTAGGGTAAATACCATTGGGCTAACTGGGATCTAATGTGCAGGCCTAGGAAATTTGAAGGTATTGGTCTACGGTGTTTGTGAGAATTCAATGAAGCATTGCTATGGAATGGAAGTCGTTGTGGAGATTTTTTTTTTTCTTGGGGGGGTTGAATGGATAGTCTTTGGAGGAAATTCATTGCTAGGAAGTATGGGAGTAGTGTGGGGAATTGGGCGACTATTGATCACAAAAGGCCGTATGAGGCAATTATGAGTGCTTCTTCTCACTTTCAGGAAGGGGTACGGTATAAAATTGGGGATGGGGAGAGGGTGAAGGTTTGGTAGGATGTCTGGTGTGGTATTTCTTCTTTGAAGGTTAGATTTCCCGACTTGTTTAATCTGATTCTTAATAAGGAAGATAGGGTGGTGGATATTTTAAGAAATCAAGGAGAGAATGCCTCTTGGGAACTTAAGTTCAGAAGAAACTTGTTTGATCGTGAAGTGGAACCTTTGGTTGAACTGTTGCAAGCTTTGCATGTGGTGAAGGTGGAGGGTGGAATGGATAGTAGGTGTTGGATTTGGGAATCGGATGGCAGATTTTCTGTTAGCTCTTTTTTCGGCTCTCTTTTGGACCCTGCCCTAAGCTTTGCACATGAGAAACTAATTATTTGGGAGAAGGGACTGCCTTTTAAGGTGGCTTTTTTCTTATGTTTAGGATAGCAGGACAAGATACTCACTGTGGATCATCTGATGAGTCGGGGGTGGTCTATCCCGAAATGGTGTGCTATGTGTAAGAGAGCGGGGGAGACTGTGAATCACCTTTTTGTCCAATGTGAAGTGGTGGGTAGGTGCTGGTACTTCATCCTAGGGAAGTTTGAACATGCTGGGTTGCATGCTCAGTCATTCAGTGACTTCATTCGCAGTTGGGGGAGAAGAAGTGGGAAAGTACGTGCAAAGATATTGTGGAACTTGTGTCCTGGAGCTGTTATATGTATATGTGGAGAGAGAGGAATCCCAGAATGTTAGAGGGCATTGAGTCATCATTTGAGATGTTGCTAAGGAGGGTGCTTTCGACATCGTATTTCTGGTCTTCTTTGCGGTTGGATCTGAGCGGGGTGGATCTTTGGGAACTTGCTTTGGGTTCTAATCCTTCTTGGTCGAATGTTTGAGTTGTTATATGGCTACGGGGTGGGATAGATGTATACCTTTCGTGTACAGTTTTCTATCATACTTGTAATTCTCTTCCTTATATCTAATACATACACACTTTACTGATAAAAAAAATTAGAATAAAGCCATCTTACATAATAATTGTCTCAGAACTATCATAGAGGGCATTTTTATTTCCCACCATTTAGCCTTCCTGGAAGCTTGGCGTGAGTTGTCACTGCCCATTTTGCAGGAGCAATTATTTATTTTCCTAACTATTAACAGTTTAGGACTTACTGGTCAACTATATTGAAATGCTGAGAAGGCAAAAGAAAGAGTTTCAGAATCTTTTCTATCAAACAATTATCACTCAATTGATAATTTGATATTACATTTCACTATGTTCTGATATGTGAACATACAAAGTATGTTTGTTTCCTCATGGATTGCTGGAAAGTTCTAACAAATATAACGCAGGTGTTGTTGAATTAGTCATAGTAATTGACATTGTTTTAGTACCTAGTAATATTGTTTGCATAACGTAGCAAAATATGCTTTACAGATGGCTTCCTATACTTGTACATGGTTGATTTGTCCCTAAAAACTTATTTTTGTCTGATAAATGATTTTTGTTTTTTTAGGTACAAGTGAAACTACCACTTGGAGACATTAGAAAAAGGTCTGGATAATAAGATAACAACACACACTGCTCTGTAAAGGGAATTTACAAATGAATTTAAAAAGACAAAGTGAAAAGAAAAAGAGGTGCCAAAAGACAAACTTTTAAGGCTACCTTCCTATAAACACCAATTTATTAACAGTTAGCACTCAATAACCTCTCCCCATTTATGATAGATAACTAAAAATTAGTAACTTAACAATTCAAGCAGGATGTAAGCCTATACTTATTTACAGCTCCAAGAAGAGTTGCTCCTGTCTTCGAAGATTCTATTGTTTCTAGCTTTCCAAACCCCCCTGCAAACTGTGAAAGGGACCGAATTCCAGAAAAAAACGAATCATGAATTCCACCTAACCCACGATGCGACGACCCCAACTATTAAATAGTACTCAAGGATGCCTAGGGAAAGTGCAAGAGATACCTAATAAAGGAACAGATACACATGGTTATTTGCAATGTGTAGAAAGATGATCACAGGATCAGAACTGGCTTTGTAAAGCTTGCAACGCTTAAGCATAAGCCAACCCCTCCTGATCAGCTGATCCACTGTAAGAATTTTATCCAGCACCATGTACCAAATGAAAGCTTCCACCTTCGGGGGGGACCCTACTACCCCAAGTCGAGGAAACATTACCAGAGAACTTTACCATCACTGAGAATTTACACAATCTTAGCTGCAAGTATCTAGACACTGAAATCATTTCTTTCTATTTCCAATCTCATTGTCTCCAAAAAGAAGAGCCTTACACTCCTCATGCTCCTTATCTAAAGGAAACCAACCAAACCGAGCCTACCAAACATTGAAACCTTCTTTGATATCAAAATAGAAGTTGATTTATGAAGACTCGGAAACTATTTGTTTTGTAAGCTGAATTATTATTTATGATTTACTTGAGACTTGCTCTTATAGGGCCTAGGGGCCAAGGGATAAGTTCTGGAAGAGATTTTATCATAAGCTAGCTACTTGAATGAGGGTTTACCTTTTTAAGTGTGGGAACATCTCCTTGATTAAGAGTATGTGGCCCAATCCGCTCACCTAGTTTCTATCTCTATTCACCTTTTTTTTTGTGTGGCAAAGAGGATAATTTCCTTGGAAAAGGTTTGGAAGAATCTCACAGTTTCATTTTACAAAATGAAAAACAATAAACTCAGAATTAGATTCATTAAGCCTGCTAAAATTGTCATCATGGAGAATTGGCTGTTGGGATTTGGTTTTGAGCCAAATAGCCTTTAGAAGAGTCATGAAGGCATAATATGACTCCATAAACGGTTGGGACACAAATGCCACTGCTATCTTTACTGATGAATAAAATGGGATTTTATTAAAAGAGGTGAGAAATGTCCAACAAAAGCAGGTATAACGGCCACGCAAGCTGAGCAATGCTAATCAATACTAGCTACAATATCGAAACAAGACCAGAAACAAAAGGAAAAGATACATAGATAAAGCCTCACTACTTCATTATGGGACCTCAGTCAACATATTCATCATCGAGATGCCCAACAATGAAGATTCTCACAGCTCCCGTCTTTCCTAGCATACTCATTAACTTATTAGCCGATCTAGGCATATAAGAGACTGAGCTATTCATCCCATTTTCCAAAGATTGAATTAACCTGACAAATTGGTAAGCCTCCAACAACAAGATTGAGAGGTAGTTATCCATGCCATACTTTTATACTGATCCCCCTCGACATGCAAATCTGAAAATTGCTGAGCCCTTGCCTTTCTTGGACCGATGACTAAGGCAAATATCTTGGCTCTAACTGCATTCTTGTCATCAACGGGCCCGAAAATCACATGCCCTACGACTCTCGAATGGTCTCCAAAAATAAATTTGATACCGAATGGTACTGAGTTGCTGATATGACAACCATCAAAATTCAGCTTGATCACCCCCTCATTAGGAGGTTTCTAAGCCAAAATGTGTCTCGCCACCGTCAGTGATGAAAAGTCTATAGGCACCTAAACTTTAGTGGCCTTAGACATTGATAAACGTCTGAATCTAATGCAAACACACAAGGCAACCAAAGTCGTCACCGAGTCAAGTAAGGATTGGTTCCTACCTCTTCTATAGTAAAAAATCTACTTATTCTTCCTAAAGAGATCATAAAATGGCAAAGAAAAGGCAATGGTGCATCATCTTACCCTTATTCCCTAGGCAAGGGAACCTTCAATAAGCAGTGTAGTCAAAGGCAACGCCTAGGTGGTCACCTCACTTTTCCAAACACGTAACATATTCTAAGGCAGGATGTGTTTCTTAGACGGTGGCGCCTAGGCAATGTCTAGGCGCTAATTATTTAGGCTCTAAGGTAGCAACATTATATATAAAATAATTATATTATTTAATAAGTTATATTAATATTAAATAATATAATTGCATAGGGGATGAGCTTGTAGAGCCAACACCAGGGTGTTTAGGATGGAGCGAACAGAACAAATGGAGTCGATCGGAGATCATGTAATATCGCTGGCAAGAGTATCAGCTTGGAAGGGTATTGGAGCAACAACAAGAAATGGCTGAGAATTACGGAGATGTGCGGCGTTCTCTCGAGCTGGTTGGTCTTCCAAAGGGAAGAGATAGAATGGTTTTTACGAAAGCTGGAAAGGTTAGGCAACAGGGGGATGAAGGTGGGTTTCTGGGTTCATCTAGGGTGTCTGGGAGGGTTCTGATGTTGGAATGTTTGAAGAACAGAATGGGTTCTGCTATTAAGATTATTTCCATTGTTAATAATACAAGACACAAGATGCTATTTCTTCCAAAAAGAAAAAAACTAGGACTCAGGCTGGGATTACATCGGGGATCTGATTTTTGAGGTCTTCCTATCCGGTGAGTGCGGTCCTTCTGAAGTGCCTGATCTTCATTCGCGTGCGGGTGTTGCAGGTTTCAAAGAGGTGGTGGAGAAGAACACTACGACTAGTTTTATTCACAATATTGGATGGTCCCTTATGGTTTTGGTGTGTCCGTCATCCCCTAGCTGGGCCGTGGCTATTTCGCTCACATCTAAAGTGCCGTTCCACGATTGGAACAAGGTCCGAGACTTTATTTCATCCTCATACCCCGGGGTGGAGATCGGCCAAGTTTTCTCAGTTAACCATTACAGAGCAGTACTTTTGCTTAGTCTGATTTAGATGTTAGGGCTATCGTCTTGCTCAAAGTCATCAAGATAGATAATAGTCTAGAAATTTTGGTGGATCGTTGGCCTCTGGGAAATGGAGCTATGGTCGGTCCTTTGGATCGGTTTGGAGTTTGGTTTGTCGTGTAAGGCGTGCCGATGCATCTTATGGCGGTACAGATATTCAAGTTGATCGGGGAATGTTGCAGAGGGCTCATTGATATTGGTGGTCTGGAACTCTTAGAAGATGGATTGGGCAAGGTGGAACTGAGGGTCAAAGAGACCTTGTCCCTGGAAATACCGAGGTCGATAGCGCTGTGGGATGGTTCAATGTGCTTCGAAGTATTCCTTTACTTCCTGTCGTGCTGTCCGGTGAGCTCCGGCTTTCTCACAGGCGTTGGACATCGGGAGGTTGAAGATGACACTGTTGTGTTGTCGTAGCCAATGCCTCAGACACGTGTTGAGAATGGGGTGGTAGATAGAATTGATGTGACACTACAAGGGGAGACAAATTCAGTAGGTGGGCCCTGTGGGCAGGTAGTTGTTGGGGGTCTATCTTTTTTAAATTCAAATTTCCCCCTATGCCTTTGGGCCTTGTTTCATCGGGCCCAGGGCCTGGGGGTGGGCTGGGAGCTGGCGCTTTGGATCCTTCGTCCATCCAGCCCTCGAGCATGTTTAATCAACGGCCCAATGCTTGGGCTAGTGTCTTGGATAACGACGGACTTCTGGCCTAAATAGTTCCTCAGTTCATTAGCCCGTGTAGAAGATCGATCTCTAGGGGAAAAGGAAGACCATTTTCTCGGTTCCGCGAATCACGGAGCAAAAGCTTCGTCGATTGGATGCCGGTGAACAGGCGAGACCTTGTGGACCTGATATCGGATTAGGTGAGTTCAATGGTGGAGAGGGAAATGAGGAAAATTCTTACTAATCTCAGGGGTGATTTTTCGGTGTCGTCATTGAACGAAGATGCCGGCCTGAAGACTTTGGAGTCTTGCTCACGGAGTACCCCCTCCAGGGGGTCGATTCCTTCACATGTTTGTAATCCTCCCTCTGATACATCTTATGGTGTCGGTGGAACGTATAAAGGTAGGAATTTGGCTCCAAAATTTTTCAGTAAGGGGGAACGAAGCGTGGCTGATGCAAAAGATTCCCTTCAGGTTTTGGGGAAACCTCTTTGGTATTATGAAGATACAAGGGGTTTCATTGGTGAGGGGTTTGACAAGGTGCTTCTTGGAATGAATGGGCACCATTAGAATGTCCGTGTTGCTGCTGTGATGCTCGCCCTAACTCATCATGCAGAGGTTAGAGAGGCAGCGCCACATCTGATGCTAGAGGTATACGAGATAAAGGGGCACCCTCGTATACCTAACTCTACCTAACTCTCCTCTAATGGCTTGAGCTTTTAGAACAAATGGTGTTTAACATGGTATCAGAGCATTAAAGAAAAATAAAAAAAAGAAGGGAAAACCCTAATTTTTTTTTTGGCAGTTCACGCTACTTTTCACGCGACTGTTCATGCGTGAACAGTAATCTTCCTCATTCTTTCTTCTTCTCCCTTCTTCCTTCTTCCTTCTTCTGCTGATCGCAGATTTCTTCCAACCGTGAGGTAGCGATCTTGCTACCTCTTGGTTGTTTGCGGCTAGCAGTTTGGGGCTTCTTGATTTGGGGCTTTTCGATTGTTGATGGTGCTTGATTAGGGCTATTTGGAGTTTGGTTGGATTTTGTTTTCTTCATGGTACTCTCTGTTTGAAGATTTGATGCGATTTTTGTTTGTAAAGATTTTTTTTTTCTGCCTACCAGTAGGGTAGCTGTTGAATACGATTGCGATTTGGAGGGGTGTGAGTTCCCCCTAGTTTACTTTGTTTGGTGAGATTTTTCTGCGGTTATTTTTCTTTGATTTGTGAGATCATTATGAGTACATCCGATCAGAATCCCGCGGAACCTAAACCGGTTATTTCTGAAATTGTTTCTTCATCTATGCGTCGCACAGATCAACGCTTAAATGAAAACAATTTTCAGCATTGGCGCAAGATTATTTTATTTTCCATTCCGGGATGATGCTAGACTGTATAATCAGTTGATAAACTCTATGGATCTCAAAGTTTATGTTTTGGTGACCCATTGCGATACCATGAAGGAGTTATGGGAATACCTTATGGTAGTATATTCTGGTAAAGACGATCTGAATAGTCTTTATGATGTGTTTCTTGCCTTCTTTCAATTGGAGCAGGGTGCTATCCCAATTAGTGAGTATTTTGTTGCTTTTAAGAAGATCTACGAAGAACTGAATGTACTATGCCGTTGACTTCCGATGTAAATCAGATGAGACAGCAGCGAGAACAGTTGGCTGTCATGGCCTTCTTGTGTGGGTTGAAATCTGAGTTTGATTCGGCTAGATCCCTGATTCTTGCCAGTCGTGAGTCTTCACTGACTGAAGTCTATTCCCGAGTTCTTCGGTCCATCCGGTCTAATCCCAGTACTATAGAGATGAGTGATCGTGCCACTTTGGCCAGTCAAATCCCGTCAAGAGGATGTGGAGGTTGAGGGGGAGGACGTGGAGGTCGTGGATCTGATGGGAGGATTATTTGTTTTCATTGTGGTGGAGCTGGTCACACACGTGACAAG
>JAUPMG010182693.1:0-10355 GCA_031762675.1 Pachysandra terminalis
TCAGTCCTTGAGGTTCGACACCCTCAAAATAGCCCTATCCTACAAGGATTCGTCCTATTGCGAGTGGTTAATAATTAATGACACACCAATATTAATCACATATCTATGCCACATAAAACAAGTAAAAGCAGGTACCATCTCAATAAACTAGAAAGTGACATAAATAAATGCCATATCATCCAAGGGATAATTGTTATCGGACAGGGAAAGATTTTATTTAAAAAACAAATAGGGTTGAATCTCATACATGAGATGTATAAAACATGGTTTCAGCCTTTGCAGTATCAGCCAAAACCGTTACGTATTGGCCAGTATGTATCGGTTACACGGGTGGCTGAGCCTGATACTTTAAATCATGTAATAGAAAACTACCTAAAAAAACAGCAGCAACTGCACGTATAATCAACGTTGTCAAATCATGAATCAAATAGAAAATCATTAGGGGCCACTTAGATTTGAATCGTAAATCGTAAGATAGTAGTTTTAGCAGAAGTAGGGTGTATGATTTAGGTTTTGGGATTTCTCTTAGGAAAATGAATTTCTTATTGTTTAAAATTAGTAAATTATGTTTCTTTATGTATATTTAATCATTTTAGAATACTATGTTCTATATAAACAACGATCAAACCAAAAAAGGAAAAAAATAATAATTCAATAAAAAAAGAAGCAGACGTGTTTTCAGTGTTGCAAAGTTGAATCGTACGAATCGTACAATTAAGTCATAAATCGTAAGATTCAATGTGTAAATCATAAGATTCATACATAAACCGATTTTTCACTAACTTGAATCGATCTAGGGTCAAATTGAATCGAACCGTAAGATTAATACAATGAGCCGTAACAATTTAACAACATAGCGTATAATCACAAAAATACGGCTAGATTTTCCATTCACCAAACAATTAACCACACACATCCTCTAAAATGCTTCACAGACAATAAAAAAGGGTCATCACCACCTGGTTTTCAACTTCCTCTACCTTATCTCCCTGTCTTCAAAGATTCTGCTATTTTCCAGACTGCTTACATATCCTCCATATTACTAGACCTTTCTTATATAAAACTCCAATATCCAGCTGCTAATCAAATCACTTGGCCTTCAAGGCATATGAGAATAGACCAAGAGACCACAAATCATTACACGGAGCAGTATCAGATATGAAAAGCAAAAAAGAATATTGGACCAAATCTGGTCCGACATCTAACACTCCTACACATAATACAGAGATTGGGAAGCATATGTAGGGCTGTAAATGAGCTGAGCCAAGCCAAGCAGAGTTTTTCCCAGCTCGGTCAAGCTCGTAAACCATGGGTTGGCTCAGGCTCGGTTAGGATTCAAAGGACTCCTGAATGGCTCAACCTACAAGTGTATAGTAAGTTTGTTTTGAATTTGGTTTTTAATAACCGTTTCTAAAAACAATCTCTTTTTTAAAAGCTGAAAGAGTTGACTTTCTTTATAAACTAGAAATCGTTGATCTACTTTTATGGTAGTATTATTTGTCATATTGATAATATATAATCGCATTGCTCATGTTAGAAAAATAAAAGATAGAGCCTACTAGCTTTCTTCTTGAATAGATAGTCCTATCGTCTTCTTCCTCGAGATTCCTATCGTCTTCTTCCTCAAGATAAGGTTGTCTTCTCTGAAGAAAAAGGAGCCTCCCTCTCACTCTAACATATATATCAAACACTAAATTAACCTTCCCTGGATGATACTGCAATGAAAATTTGTAATCATTACCAGCTGTTCTGCAGACTCTGTGGTGACTGCGTCGAACGAACCTTTTGGCCCGATCAACCAGGTGAATCTCCCCGGCAGGCCCAACATAGGGTTGCCCCTGTAACCGAAGGGACCTTCAGTCAACCTCCACCCACGGCCAAAAAACCACAGCAACCAAGGATGATGCGCCCTCAAGTCACACAGGTCACAAAAAATGACCGTTGACAGAGGGTGATCAACCCTAAGTTTCCAGCTTCACATCATAGACGTCTCTCTCCCTCCCTCTCTTTCTCTCTAATATATATATATATATCAGGGCTATTTTTCCTAACAACATTTCTGAAAACCTAAAAATCTGAAATGTTTTTAGTTTTCATTTTGTTTTTTTTCCCTAAAAAATTAGCAAACAGCCTCTCATCCATTTAAAAATGGGGTGGTTTTTAGAAATGGTTTTCCAAAAACCAAATTTGCAAACATACGTACCAAAAACTTTTAAGCTTTTTTTTATAAGACTAGTGGTACCCTGAACAGGCAGCATATCTATCGATTGTCACGGAACTACAGAAATTAAGGACATTATTTGAATGACAGAAAACTAATCTAATGAATTAATAGACAATAAAATTACTAATCTATAGAACTAACAGACAATAAACTGCACATTGATAAAAAAAAAAAGGAAAAAATGCAACAACACTATAAAACCTTCAAGTTGGAAGAATAAAACAAAAACTATAATCAATTCAAAGAAAAAAAAAACTATAATCAATTTAAAGAAAAAGATAAACAGAAAAGAAGAGAAACTCTTAATTCAATTATATATTTTGTAAATATAACCCTAAAAAATGATAGGTAAAAAAATACAAAAGAGAAATCAATGAATTTTTAGAAATAACAAATATAATCGATTGATACATTATGTAAACCTTACAAAATCACAAGAGATGAAATTAAAAAAAAGTAAATTGAAGGTTTTCCATATGAGATTACTAATACAATTAAATGTCTATTGCGCTTATATTCTCTCTATTATATATAACGCTAATAGTTGACTCAAAAGTGTGTTAAGATTTTTATAGGAACCGACTCTTGTCCTTATCTAGAAAGAAAATTGTCTGCGATATTTCGCTGCGATGTTTTTAGCGGGTATTAACCATGCGAGACCATGTGTATAAGGCCGGTACCGGTTAAGGTGGCCGCCGATTAAGGTAGAAGCTGGTTTGAGGTTTTGATATCTCTCTTAGGGTTTTAGAAATAGTAGGTCACCCGTTTTAGTGTTGCTTATGTGGCGCTAATTGATTTGTACCGCAAGAAACATCGCACCAAATATCGCAAACGATTTGCTTCCCCTTATCTACGTTCAGTACTACACGTACCATCTTCTAATAAATGTTAAAAAGAAGGCTTAACTTCACTTAAATCCCCTCACATTTCTGGCAACTGCAGACACACCAGTTTTTTTTATATTCCACGTATACCTCTTGAGGTTTTGTACTAAATTGCAGAAACCACCCCCTCATTAACTTTTTGTCTTATACCTGACAAAAAGTGCTGATGTTATTTGATTTTTCTAATTTATGATTAAATTACCCTTGAACTAAATCCAGATACTTAAAAATGAAACAAAAAAAATCCCCAACCCCTGCTTAACAAGATTTTAATCATATTTTTATTACTTTATTAGTATTATTGAGAAAAAATTCCCAAAGGTAAAAACGATAAAAGATTAATTTTGTTTTATAAAAATTAGTATTTTCTTATTTAAATATAATTTTTAAGTCATGGTTAAAAAGGTAAATCAAGGTAATCTGTTAACGTCGTTCAACCTAACAAGGAGTGCAAGTAGAATATCAGAAAACAAAGGGGGTGTGTCTGCAGTTTTTAGAAATATGAGAGGATGTAAGTGGAATTAACACTAAAAAGAAAAAAAGAAAAACACTTTGGAAATCTGCTTTGGGGCTATTTTGTCTTTTTCAAGCACGTTGAAGAAAAGGGAGAACCAAAGAGTGGTTCTCCCTTTTTAGTATAGGTTACATAAAAATGGAAGAAAAAAAATGCTTCTAAAAACATTTCCAAACAACCCCTTATTTTCAAAACTAAATGATGTGAATAATATAAGTTTGTAGATTTATTTTACTATCACATAAGTGAGCTGAGCTTTAACAAAGACGTGCCACTCAAGCTTGTTAAGGAAACAAGCTTTTCTACAAGCTTGGGCTTGGCTAGCGAACAAAATTATTGAGCTCAAACTCATATCATTTTGATAACCCTATAACAAGCTAATCCACCATTAGGATCTTATCTAAACTAGAAACCCAAACAAAAAGTGCTTCTTTAGAAGGCACCAATGTACTCCAAAGAAACTTCGAAGAAAAATGAAAACACTCTCCCTATAAAGACAAGAAAGAAGACGGTAGATATACAGTCTTCTGGTAAAATGTTAATATTCATGAAGTTGACCTAGTAGGCAAGCCAAAGAGCAATCTCTCAATACAGAGTAGCCCTCTGATTCATTCTCAATGAACCATAAAAGCTAACCCATCTATGTATTCACCAATTGATGTCCACAGCAACAGCATGCAGGTGCAGAAAACATAGCCTAGGATCTCATTCCTAACATCAAAGATCTTCCAGAAAGCTGATTCAGTAGCAATTCCCTACTATGTAACAAATATATTTCCGAGAGCCCATCCTGTAGCTCCCACTCACTACTAGAATTCCACCCCTTGTTACAACACCCACACTTCGTGTTTTGCTGCAATGATGATCCCCCAATGACTTTCAAGCTCCTCGTCAGGTCTCCAAAGTTATTTACAAGCAAAGTTTCTTTAATATGCCTATAGGTTGAATGACAAGATTCCCCCTTCCTTCTTGTTGCCACAAACCCTTCCCACTTGACAAATTGGTGTTTTTAATTATCCCCTTTCCTATAACACAATCCAGGCATGGTGAAAAATGATGAATAGTATATGGGCAAGCTAGTAGTTAAACTCAATCTAAGTTTATAAGCATATAAACTTTCTTCTAAGAAGCTAACATTCTTCTAAACCAGCTCATTTAGGGATCTCAAACTCACTTGGACCTAAAAAAGGCTATAAGAGGTACTACCGAGCATTAGGACAAAGTGAGAAACCTACTACTATAATAGAAAACCTAAAACTACATTAAAAAATCTAAAAATACATGTGAGAATACAGCTGAGAACGAAATGTATTAGAAAGTAACAGTATAGCGTCTATTAACAATAGCTGAGAATTGGGTTTTGACCCTCACTAAAAAAAACTTGAGCCTACTAATAACTTCTACCATAATGGTGATTGATGAACAAGATCGAGAAAGAGGATCCTCTTGATGAAATCTCCTACAGAACTTAAAAGAGACAGCAAGGGGAACGTTAATTGAGACTTAGAATTGAGAAAGAGGTTGCTGAGATGCACTATACCATGGTCCCATTTAAGAAGCAAATACTTCAAGAACTCCCAATAAACATGGTCAAATGCCTTCTGCATGACGATAATACAGAAAATACCAGAAATCATTTATCAAAAGAGGTACCAGGAAAACAACTTCCTAGTCTTGATAAACAAGAATGATAAGATTAACCCGCACGGGTTAGCTCAACTGGCAGGTTCTCTAGTTCAGGAACTAGAGGTCCCAGGTTTGAGTCCCCCGGCTTACCTGATATATGGTCTTTGTGGGTGGGGTCATGTATCCGGGGTTTATTCTGTCCCCACTAAGTGGGATCGGGATTTCCACGTCAAAAAAAAGAGACCACACTACAGAAAGAAGAGAAAAAACGGAACCAACACCTTATGCACAAACAAGTTCAGATTGTTTATACGCATAAATTTTCTATTGCCATTAACTTAAGGCTGTTATTAAATAGCCGTGACTACACGATGAAATGCTGAATTAAGAATGTAAACATGTATCATTGCATAATCAGTTTCAGTAATCCAAAGAACTATCCACAAGCCTAAGTTCATCTTATTTTTTCTTTGTATAATTGGAAAACACTATCCACAAGCCTAAGTTCATCTTATTTTTTTTTTGTATAATTGGAAAACACTATCCACAAGCCTAAGTTCATCTTTTTTTTTCTTTATATAATTAGAACACACACACACACACACACACACACACTAGCCATGGCTTCACGATGAAATGCCGAATTATGAATGTAAACATGTACCATTGCACAATCAGTTTCAGTAAAACCAAAGAACAACCCACAAGCCTAAGTTCATCTTTTTTTACACACACACACACACACAAAAACTGCCAAAATAATATTTCGAAAGACGCAGTAAATATAATTTCACGACTCTCAACCAATGAAGCAAATCAACTTCTCTTAAATAAAGAAAATACCCCATCAAAGAGCTTAACAAGCTATTTAATCCAAATGAATTGCACAAGCAAACAAGCTCTTATGAACTTGGATTCCTATATGTAGAAACAGTAGAAGAGGAACGAAAGATAATAACATTGGAGAAAAACAACATACCTCACATGGATCCAATCAGCGATTTGAAGAACTTACAGATAAGGGGGGAAAGATAAAGAAGATACACAAAGAGGCTGCAGGGTTTCAGTTAGGGTTTGAAGACGGACGAAGACGATGCTGATGAATATAGAAGATAGAAAGATTTTGGGGGTTCGCTCGTTTGGACTTTGGGGGGTTTATAGGACGAACCGCCGGTCTATCCTTTTCAGTAGTGGTGTGGTGTTGACAACCAATCATCTGCTCGTATAAGACGATCATATTAGAATAGATGGAAAACTAATACATTCAGATTAATACAATTATCTACCCAGAGAAAAGGTAGGGAAGCCTTTTCCAATACAACCTAAATCGTCGCGTAACCGTTCTGTTATGAGCGTCCCTTGTCAACTTTGACATGTGGAAAAAACAAATAAAAAGGGGTAGAGGGAAGGGTGTGTTGCAGTAACTGAAGGAGGTGGTTAGAATGCAATCCCATAGCGGTAAAATCTCACAGGTTGAAATTATTCTCTTTCTCTTTTAGTGTCTTTACTCACTATTGTTTCAGGTTTCAGAGTTTTCTTGGGTGATTCAGATCTCTGATCAGAGGTTTTTCAGATCATCTTCAATGGAGGATGGGTACTGGTATTTGTAGAGAGTTTCTCACTCTCAGTAGGACAAGTGTCACTCGGTTAAGCGTTTAGAGGGAGACCCTCGAGTGCTCAGTAAATCCTGAGTGACACGTGATCCTGGATAATATCTTAAGGGACGCGTGTACTTCAACACGACTAAGTTACTTATAGAGAAAGAGACCAAATCATTTCAAACCTTAAAAACTGCTCTGCAAAAGGTTGCTTTGGAACTTGAGCAACATAGTTTTGAAGACGTGTATCACTTTCACACAAGTTCCAATGAGCAACGTCACCATCCTGCCGACATTCCAGATAAGACAAAACCCCCTTTAGATAAGTTAAAAAGCAGATATTTTATAAGTCGGTGAGGTTTTCACCATGTGCTTTTCATTCTGAGAATCCGTCTCAAACAACCTTTTTAGGAGACAATTCAATGTATAAGGTACTTTACTGAATTCGTATGTTTCAAAGGAGAACTCCCTTTGGTGACCATCTTCCTTCTAGGGAATCAAGTACCATTGTACCCTTACAAGGTGATCAATGTATTTTCGAATTACCTGTATGGAGAACTCGAGGTTGAGTGTCTCATCAGGGCTCTCGTTTTCATGATCAATCGTCCTAGTAAGGAGGGGTTTACCTTGAAATTCATTAAGGTTCATAGCTACAATAACAAATCTGAGTGCCTTCTACTTGGATGAACTCAGAGGTAAACATGTGAAAACCTATAAGGTGGTAAGATGAGAGGACGTTCTCAAAATATGGGGGAAACCAGTCTTTCAGGAAGTACGTTTGAAGATGGCGTGCTTTCAACTTCTAAAGCCCTTTCCATTAAGGATTTGCTTTCTGGAAGTGAAAGTCCCAAGATATGATTCGAAGTCAGTTCATGAGAATGAATGAAAGTGACTTCGAGCCCCAGTTGGTAATTCGGATGCATAAAAGACAGCATTTGAGGGGGTAAACCCAAATCTACGTCCTTCAAGGAAGACGGAATCCTTAGTCTTTTTGGGGTGACAACCCTTTGACGAATTGACCATCTCAGGGTGATTGGCCTCGAATTTACCTCAGGAGGAAGGAATATTCCTCATTCGAATTCATCCATAGCAGGGGGAACAAAAACCGCCTTTGAATTGACCATCTGGAGGTGGTTAGCCTAGAAAGACTTCCTTCGGATTTGTCTGTCGAAGTTGTCTCTCAGATCCGTCTGTTGATGTTGTCCTTCGGATTTGTCCGCCGAGGTTGTCCCTCGGGTTTGTCCGTCGAGGTAGTCCCTCGGATATGTCCGTCGAGGTCGTCCCTCGGAAAGAATATACCTAGCATGTGATTTATTCAAGACATTTCATAAAAGGTGCGCCTTAGAAGTCTATGGATGTAATCCAAGAATGACTCCTGAGTTAGAAGGTACAGAAAGTTCCCTCGAGGATCCATTGAGATCATAACTATTTGAGGAGTTCATTAGGGGTAGCATTCCCCTAAATACGTCATTCGAGTAAAATAAGGTCCTTTGAGAGAAGTGTAAAATTCACATTCCCTCGGGTGCCCAGAAGGCAGTATGTCGTGGGAACATAAGTCCTTAGTCTTTTGAATATTTCAAAAGCGCGGACAAGTGGCGCCCCCCTCCCCACAAGCTGGAATTAAAAAAGGTAGCTTCCTTGAAAAGCTATTGCCTTTTTGGTGATAAGAATGGTCAGATATCTCCCTGCCGTTTCAAATCTTACCTTTTCACCAAACGGTTTAATCATCGTATGCAGCTGCTGACAGCTGGCACGTGAAAGAGACGGCTGTACAGTCGTTTCAGCTTTATGGAATGATTTGGTGTATGCGGCTGTACCCAAAACGTGTATACGCGCTTTTAAGAAAGCACCACGTGGAAAGGAGGGTTAAATTAGCCCGCATGATCACCAATAGTCCCTCGGTCTCAGGTTTCTTACGCTAGAGAAGAAAGCATGAGATCGTACCTGTAATGGCGGGCATTAAATGCACGTTCCTCGAGGAGGTGCGTTTTAAATGCTCTTATCATGCGTTGCAGTTGAAATGATTTTGTTCCTTGGGAGCACGTGAAACCGCCCAAAAGGAACCTTTCCGTTTTGCTGCAGCAAAACCGCCATTTTTTCTATAAATTGGGAGCTCAGTGAAGGAGGAAGGTTCCTGCAACTTGAGTTTTGAAGCCTTCTAGCATTCTTGCCTTCAGAAGCTTTTGAGTTCTCAACCTTTACTCCCTTGCTTTCTTTGTCCTTCTGTCGTTCTTCCTTACTTTGATCAATGGCCAAGAAGGGAGTTGCAAAGAAGACCGATACCAAGCTGGAGGTATCGACCAAGCCATTCTAGGATGTGGTCAGGGCTCCGCCAACGCCGAAGGCGGTGCAGAATGGAAAGCAGCCGCTCTGTCCATTTGAGGAGACAACCTGGCTCAACACGGCTTTCCCACGCATGAGCCAAGCACCATCCTTCAGGGCTAAGAGGGGTGACTACCCCTTGTCTGAGATTGGATTCCGGTCGCACTTCAACCTGCCCCAGAGTTGATCGGAATGGGTGGCGCATATCATGGCGAACGAGGAATACCAGAGGCTATTGGACGCCGCCGGGGTGCTGGAGTCGATTCGGTCTTATACCGGTGACTATCATAGGAACTACGAGGCCCTGAAGGAATGCGTGGTCCTGTGGGAGCCGGAGGACCACGTGTCACTCCCCAGATTCCATAACCTGAATCCCTAGGTGGGATGGCACGGATCTCAAGGTGAGACCTTCGAGATCCGTGCCATCCCACCTAGGGATTCGAGTTACGGGATCTGGGGCGTGACAGATTGGTATCAGAGCTAAAGGTTTTTCATTGAGTAAAGTATTAAGACTAGAGAACTTAGGTATCATATAGAAACCAGAAGTTAGGATGGAGGAACTTAGAAATCAAATTTTAGGCTGTGTTGTATTGCTTGTGTGAGAACTTATGCATGCGAACATTAGGATAGAAGGAGTGAACTACGGTGATGTAACTATGAACTTATTGTATAGAGTTGTGGTGACCTACGTGGGCGGGCGTCTCGTGGGCAAGCCTGAGGGGCTGACAGACTACGAATGCTGGCAGGCTACGGGTTGGACAATTCCACAATGTCTGGCTGGTTAATTTGATGTACTTATATGTATATTTACACCCTGTTATGTCATAACGCGTTCTGAGGCCTAGTGGTGGCTAAAGGGAACAAAACCTTGAGTAGGCGAGGAGGTCGCGAGTTCGACTCCTAGCAGCTACAAAGAGGACAATATTATTGTGGGAGGGGCTATGCTACACTGTGTGGTACATCTCTAATCCCAAACAACGTGTTAGATTTACGATTACCTTGGTGATCAGTAATGACTTATATGTGTGATCACCCCACAGTCGGATGGGACCATAGGTTGATCGGGTTGAAATTGAGTCGCCACCATTCATTGAGTTCGGGTGTGAATGATCACCCACGGGTTTTATCAATTAATTGCAAAATTAAACCAAAGTGTGAAAATAGGTTGGTCTAACCAGAAATTTGGG
>JAUPMG010182704.1:0-10354 GCA_031762675.1 Pachysandra terminalis
TGTCGTTACCGCCACTAAAACAATTAGTGGCGGTAATCTTATCTTTAGTGACGGTTATTGACCGCCACTGAACGTGGCAATATTTGTAGTGAGGATACGGTCGCTTGTCGATTTAGGTTCCTGTCAATCAGTAATTTTGCCGTTGGTGACTCTTTCACAAAACACCATTTACACAAGGCAAGTGAGCTCACGTGCCCGGTCCACTCCCCAGGAAGAGAGAAAAGCGCGGGAGTGATCAACCCACGTTTTGAGCAAAGACGACATGCAGATGTTCGTGTAACCGAATTGAACAGTTACAAGATCTATAAAAGCCACTCTATAAAATGAAGAGGAACTGCTTCTTCTCAAACTCTCAAATAGCATCTACACAAATCTAACAAAGTCCAACGCAATGCTGCATCTCGGGTCTCTGGGTCTTATATCCTCCTTATCGTTGCCTCTGCTGCAACACCAGTGCCCGGTTCTTCTGCCCCTCAACAGTCACCCTCACTCCCTGAAGTATTGTTTTCAGCATTAGCAAGCCCTTCCAGTCTACATGTGCAATCACATCCATTGGGACAAGAATCACCTATGTTCGTCAATCAATTTGGTTTGAGCCGCTGCTCTCGGCCTCAGACTTATCACACTGCCTCCCTCTGGGAAGCTGCTCTCAATCACGGATGCCTATACAGCCTACTCGTGCGACCGCTACCGATGCATTACGCCTCCTGTTCATCAGCCATCTTTTCTATCTTTTGCATTTTTATCATTCTCTCTCGAGAAGCTACCTGCAGGTAGTATATCTAGAGTCGTGACCACGGATACTGTGATAACCACCGCTGGGTTAGCAACCTTCTTTCTATCTTCTTCTTTATTTGTTTACTCACATGTCGTGGACGATCCTATTATTTAATTTTAAATAAACACTTAGTTAGGAACTAGACTCTCTTTGACTTCAACTTGGCTATCATATTTTCACCATCTGAAGGATTTCAGACAGACCTAAGGGAAGGGAGAACCCTATACCTTTCGTACAATCGCCTAATATCCTAAATGGACGTATTTCGGTGGCCAATTATACCTCCGATTGCTTAGATAACTCAAGCAAACTGTGTAGTTAGGCGCCTGGGGTCAAAAACCCAAAACCCCTAAGAAACTGTTGACTAGTAAGTCCTGGCAGGCTCGTGCGACACACACATACACACACATAATCACTTACACCAACATTGTGCCTAGGCGAGAGTCGGAGCTGTGCCTGTGCCGCACAGGCGCGCGCAACAGACGACCGCCCACACAGAGAAGAGACACCCCTGGGAGGGAACACATTCCCGAGAAGCTGCTCTCAATTCTCAGCTGATAATTTAGCCAATCAGTGGGTCACGACCTCTAGAGTAACCATCGTTGGTTCATCAGTTTCTTTCTATTTTAGTTTTAAATTTGTTAATGTCTCTGATTTTTGGTCATAAATATATTCTTGATTGAAGACATGATAATTGTTGTGAGTATTAATTGTGGCTATATATCTCTAATTAATATGATATTTATTTAATTTGAAGGATCAAACAAACTCATTACAAAGGAGAAATCCCAACTTTTGTTACTTGCCTAAATCATTTGCATTTGGTGACCAATTACGCGGTCGATTGATCAACGAACTCCACTTAGTTATTATATATGGTTTCTGGAGTCGAAAGCTGAAAACCTCACTCTTGGACTTTAATAGTCCTAGCATGTCCGCATCTATAACTACACGGTCGAGAAGTGAACTGAGCAGCCTGAACCCAACCCAAATTTAACTTCAGGCTCTAAACTGAGCCGGCCCAAACCCAAAACCAAACTACTAGAGGCTGTTTTCCCTCGATCAACCATATTGTGTCCAAGCCTTAGCAAAAACATTTCCTCGTATCCTTCTAAAGATTGGGTATAGGGATGGCAACGGGTTGGGTTAAACGGGTAACCTGCCTCGCCCCGTCCCTAATGGTTAGGGTTTGGTAACCCCTAACTCGAGTTAGGGGCGGATTAGGTTTTGGCTCAACCCGCCCCGATCCCGCCCCATTTCCATTCACCTATGTTTTAAATATGTAATTTGTGTTTTAAATATATTTTTTTATATTTTAAATATGTATTTTATGTTTTAAATATATATTTTATGTATAAATCTATATATTATAAGTAAATATATTTAAAATATTAAAGATTTAAATTAATAAAATAATTTACTTTTAAAAAAAAATTTTAACTGGGTCAAATCCGCCCCGTCCTGCTATCGTCCCAATAGGGTTTGGTATTAGGGGGAGTCCTTTAGGGGGCGGGTTTGGATTCATCAGAACCCACCCGAACCCACCCCGTTGCCATCCCTATTGTCAACGATTCGGGTTTGAGATGGGTGCAGCAAGTCCGAGAACCAAACTCTATTATATGGGATGGTTCCGAGTCTTCCTAGTTCCAAATTCGGGGTTGTCACCCTTGGTCCCAAAACCAAACCCACAAATACCTGCTTTTAACGGATACCCATTGGGTACCCGATACTTATCACACACACACACACACACATATATATATTATTTTAATTATATTAGTAATTATTATTATTATCTCATTTCAAAAACTTAGATTTATCTAAATTTAGATTGAATGTTTACAACAACACATATTACACATCATCCAAAACATAAAATGAATTTCTAATACAAATGAACTTATAGATTAACTTTTGTTTAATTTTGATTGGATTAATTAATTAATATTATAATTGATTGTTGAAAATTTAACTAATAAATAATTTAATTAAATTTTTATTTAGTTTCAAATATTTTATCTTGAAAGAATAATTAATGAATTATTTAACAAATCTAAGAGACCAGATACCCGACAAATACCTGTCGGCCGTACCCATGTAGACTTGATTTTTAACGGGTCCATAGTTTATAGAACCAAAATCAGATCCGATTATGAACCGGATCTACAAACCCGAAATCGAATCATTCTAAACGGGTTCAGCTCTATCGATTTGTCAGATATTGGGTACCATTGACACCCCTAACCCAATCCACTAAAAAAAAATTAGGATGTCGTGTCAAGGGGTAAAACATGGGGCTACATTGAGTCTTGATTGGGGCTAGGGCCCAAACATTTTTTGTCAAGCTAGACTGAGTTTACTATGGCCCGTAGTTTTAATTCGACCTCTAAATAAGTAAAAGGGTGAACTACGCACATGTTGTAATTTAGCAATATTAGTCAACTCAATTTTTGTTTTTCTTGTCAAGTTTGATTGAAATATTTTTCAAATTTTGGATCCTAATCTCTTAGTTATTTCATCCCTAAAATAGTTCGAGAGATTCGGGAAGAGCATTTATTTCCCTTTAATATGTTGATAATAGAAAATAGTGCATTCCTTTATAAATGGTATAAAGGAAAAGAGGCATCTGCAACTAAGTTGATCAATGAATTGGAATGAACAATGGATCAATTCTTTTGTACATAATAGTTCGTTACAGTATATTCAAAGTAAGCAATGTGACGAATTGAAATGCTTTGTCGCTGGTCACTCCTTACTGTGGCTTGGGAATTTCAATATCGCTATTCATCAACAAGAAAAAAAAGGAGTCAAGTGTCAACCAATATAAGGGAATCTTCTTGATTTAGCTTCATTAATTGCTTGTGGTTTGCTGGAATTGCAATTTAAGGGGCTAGTTTTACATGGACCAATGGCAAAAGGATTGAGCAGAATTTATGAACGACATGACAAGGCCTATGCAACTCTACGTGGGCCCAAAGATATCAGAATGCCCTTATTAGACACAGCCCTATTATAGGGTCGGATCATTGCCCTTTACTTGTGCAACTAAATCCTTTGAGTTCCAATCGTCCTAGGCCTTAGAGTCATGCGGTAATATTATTGAAGACTCTTGGATGGTAGTGTCTACCATCCACTGTCGCAGATCCCTTTCCCTTCATGCCAAACTTGAAAATCTAGCCACGGATCTCAAGAGATGGAATCGGGAGACTATTGATAACATCAACCTCAAATTTGACTCTCTGCTCAATGAGCTTCAGTGGGTTCAAGAAAGACTTTCTTGGGACCTAGACCTTTCCCTCAGGACCAAAGAAAATAAACTTCAGTGTGAATATCTTTGCATCCAAAAACAACAAGAACTCCATTGGGCACAAAAATCTCATGTTCAGTGGCTAAAGGAAGGAGATGTTAACACTAAGTTCTTCCACCAGAAAACTTTGAATAGGAGGAAGAGAAACTTGATCCTATCTATTAAAGATAAGCATAACATTGAGGTCATTGAATAAATAGAAGAAGTTTTCATCTCTGATGAGGAAATCTGGTCTGTGAATCAACTTGGGGATATGAAGAGCCTTGGCCTTGACGAATTCTAGGGGGTATTCTAAACAAATTTTGGGGGGGATAGTTGGGAAAGATATATGTGACATGATTAATCAATTTTCATCATAGGATTCTTTCCCAATGATCTTAATCATACATTTATCACTCTCATACCAAAGATTGAAAACCCGAGAGTTGTCGGTGAGTTTTGTCCCATCAGCTTATGCAACTTTTCCTATAAGGTTGTTTCCCGGATCATTGTTAACCGTATGCGTCCCATTATTAATAAGTCTGTGGGGCTAGCTCAGTGCGCATTTTTGTCTAATTTCTCTATTCACTTGTGGAACAAGAATGCTTCCACACTATCAAATAAAAGAAGAAATGTAAACAGGGGTTGTGTGCCCTTAAGCTTGATTTTAGAAAATCCTATGACAAGCTCAGTTGGGATTTCTTGGACTGTACTCTTCGAGCCATAGGTTTTCATCACAAAGAGGTTCAACTTATCATGTATTACGTTACTGTCGTGTTGTACAGTGTTCTCATTAATGGCAGCCCAACGGGGTTTATGAAACCCCAATGCGGGCTTTAGCATGGCGACCCTCTATCGCCATATCTGTTTATTCTCTACCAGCAGATGTTGTCCTCAGCTCTAGACCGTGTTGAGGCCACGATTTAAAGCTTAGTAGGTCATCTACTCCAATTACCCACTTAATGTATGTGGATGACTTACTGGTTTTTGGACGATTTGCCTCGAATGAATGTCGCGCAATCATGGACCTCATTAAAATTTACTATTATGAGGCTGGTCAGTTACTTAACACTAACAAATCAACTTTACACACCATCCCTAATCTGGTTGGACAAGATAAAGCTACCACTATTAGCATTTTTGGTATTTCTTGGAAGCAAAGTGTCAAAAATTACTTAGGAGTACCTATATGTGATGGTAAACCAGCTAAGCATCTTTTCATTGAGCTCTTGGTCAAAATGAACTACCAATTGTCAGGATGGAAATCACGGCTTCTCAACCAAGCAGGCCGAACTACACTCATTAACGCCTCCTTGGCTAGCCTTCCGCAACACTTGATGGCATGCATGAAGCTTCTCGCCACTATCCTACAAAATATTGATAATGTTCTTATGGAGTTCCTTTGGGCAGGGAATGAAAAAAAGAAAAAGAAAAAAAAAACTCACACTATTGGTTGGGCTAGAGTGTGCGTTTCCAAGCGAGCCGGAGGACTCAATATCAAGAAGCCTGGAGTTTTTAACGAAGCTTTGATTCTCAAGAGGGCATGGTGCCTTCTTGACAACTCCAAGTCCACCTAGGATAGCATCATCAAGCAAAAATATTTTAGACAAGGCATTTTATGGTAAGTCCGGGCAAAAAGCACTGACTCATATTTTTGGAAAGAAATCGGCAAGGTTAAGCACAATTTCTAGAGGTACTGGGTTGGCAAATTGCTGATGGTTCCAATATCACCATCACTAACAGCAACTGGCTACCACCAAATTGAGACTACAACAATGTAAGTTTTCCGTTTCAATACCTTAATGCTAACATCTCTTCTTAGGGGTGTAAACGAGCTGAACTATGTCGGCTAGGGCTCGGGCTTGGCTCGCATGAGTCGAGCTTGAGCTCAATATTTAGGCTCGCGAGTCGAGCCCGAGCCCAAAAAGAGGCTCATATTTTTAACGAGCCTGAATCGAGATTAGGTAGGCTCAGCTCGGGTAAAGCTCGGCTCGATATTATATATAATATATATGCTAATGTATCATAGTTTTCCTCCTTCCCCGTGTGATCTGTTTATAAAAAAAAAAAAAAAAAAACTCTTTTTTTTTAGTTTTTTTTCTTATTTTTTTAACTTCGTCTCCTTCTCTTTCCAATAACTTTGACTCTTTCTACTATCTTGGAATTTGATGCAAGAATAAAATTACAGAGTGATGTTGATGGCTGTCCACTTTTTTATTTTTATCAAACCTATCACAACCCCCATTGATGCCAAATCACATAGTGATGTTGACGGCCGTCCACTTTTTTTTTTCCAAAGCTTTCATAAGCCATTGATGCCAAATCACATAGTAATGTTGATAGCTGTCCACTTTTTTTTTTTAAACCTTTTACAAGCCAAGCTTTCACGAGCTTAGCCGAGCCTGAGCCTGAAAATTTTTACCAAGCCCGAACCTTATTCTGATTTTATGAGCCGAATCTAGCTGGGCAAAGCTCGACACGGCTCGACTCGTTTACAGCCCTAGTTTTAGGTCTAATTAGACTTGGTTTTTAGAAGAGACGATCAAAACCGAGGTTTCCTGCAAGACTGTTAAATGATTCGATCGTAACTTCTTCATTCTTCGTCAGATCGTCTTTGTCCGAGAAACAATTATTTGTGATTTCAGAAGGCGTTAATCTTCGTATTTTTTGTGAATTTTCAGAAATCGTTTTGACGTATGTGTCTTACAAGCAACTAGTTTGCTTTACACCCTTTAATTTTAAGTTGTTAGAGAAAAGTTTTGAAAATCGTAATTTCTTTTACATTATAATTGATCAACAGCGAGTATATGACCATTTGGACAATCAATTAATTTTATTTATTTTGTAAAAATATTTTTCTTTACATATGTCGACTAATATAGATTTGTGTGAATTTGGATATTCACTTTGTTAATCGATTAGTATTATTTACAATTAGTTGAATTGATTCTTTCGATGTCGACAATTTAATATGGGGGTGTTATTATGATTTGTGAAGCAATGGTAATGGTCACCTATATATAATTTCCGATCCTAAAAGATGGTTTGGGTTGTGTCTGTAAAACAAAAATAATAATAATAAGATTATTATATTGCTTATAAAGTTTTCACACTTAAATTAATGGAAGAGTGAAGAGTATACTACAAATCCTAGTTCTTACTTTATTCTATTGCCACTGTGTTATTTGTTTGATTCAATAATAGATGGGTAAACTAGCTAATGGGTTTTCAATCTAAACATATATATATATATATATATATATATATATATATATGTGTGTGCGCGCGCGCGCGCGCTCGCGCTCGTATAAGTGTTTGATGCCATCGATCTCTATGTGCGTGTAACTATGATTTTACGAGAATATGGTATTTACCTATTTATATATATATTATATACATTTATATACAAAACGAGTATATAATAATCAAGAGACTGAATTTATGTGTCGCATATCGGCATGGCATGTGATCTAAGTGACGTTTGCATATATATATATATATATATATATATGAGTATGTGTGAATTTATGATAAAGTGTTATGGTGGTTAATATGTGTGTTGTGTGTGTGGGATTACACGTGTAGACCCGAATGAAATATTATTAATTGTTAGCTAAGGTGAAGTTAGATAAATATGAATGAATTAAATGTGTATTTATGTGTCTGGATGCAACTGGTCGATCAGATAGGGTTGTTGGGTCGATCGGACACACCCAGAAATTTATGTGTGACGTGATTAGGTGTGGTTAGTTATGCAATGTGTCTGATGGGATTACGCGTATTAATGGGTGCACGTGTAAATCCGAATAAGTGATGAATGTGATTGTGATGTATTTGGATAAGGTTTGGATTTGTCAAATAAGTGTGAATGAGTAGAATGTGTAATAGTGTAGTGACCCTGACCCGGACCCAATTAGATTAATTATAAATTAATCTAATTAATTTACTAATTATACAATGAGAACTTAATGTAAGACCCTAAGTAGTATTGGACTAATTAACAATTAATGAAAACTAAGGGACAACTATTTAATTAATCGAGAATTATTAATTGGGTTGTATTTCAAATCCATATAGGCCAAAATCGAAGTTGACGAATTGAGCCCAAAACCCAATAAAAGTCCAATAGAACTTAGACAGGTATTAAATATTAAAATAAGGTAATTAAGGTAGAAACCAAACACAACTAATTCTCTACAGTTTAAAATTCAAATTAACATATTTAAATTCAAACTAACCAATAGAGACAGAGTTTTAGTAGGCTAAGTAAGTGAGAGAGAGAGAGAGAGAGAGAGAGAGAGAGAGAGAGAGAATCTGTCTCTAGCCTTGGACATCCAAGAAATGGAGGAAGGTTTTCTGGTTTTTGGCTCTACAGAGGAAGAAGATGAGGAGACTATATGGGAAGAAAGAGATAGGAAAACTTATTGTAGGAAGAAGAAAACCAGAGAGAATGAGATAAAGAAGGAAGAGAAAAGAGAGAGAGAGAGAGAGAGAGAGAGAGAGAGAGAGAGAGAGCGAGAGGGACGAATGGAAGAGACTCAACAATGTTGGGAAGAAGCTCAGAAAGACCAAGCAAAAGATAGAGAGTGAAGAAGAAGAGAGTGAAGAGGAAGTCGGATATGACGACTATGAAGAAACTGATGATAATGACGATGATTGGCTCGAGGAAGGAGACAAAGGGAAGAGAATCCGGATGAGAAAACACTTGAAAAAACAGGAAAAACTGGAAGAGGGTAGAGATTATTACTGATCTAGATGAGGTAAGGACTTTCTTTGATTTTATGGTGATCATGTTCATGCATCTTATCAATGCTATAGTTATTAGTTGGTATGTATGATTTATGAATTTGGGCATGATATTATGAATGATTGAGTGTTTACATGATAATCATGTTTAGAATTAGATTTATTGCAATTATGATGATCATATGAGTTCTTAGAGATTATTATGATTTTTCTGAAATTAACTCATGTGTGAAGTTTGATTTGTGTAAAGATCATTATGTGTAGTTTATACTTGATTATATTAAATTAGAATGATGTTGGATGTATTTGGAGAAGTTTAGAAACATAAAAATGCCATCTTGATACCATGGGCACGAAACCCTAGGTAGAAAATTGATCCTGGGTAGATTTCTACGTTCGGTAGATACCTCGGTACATACCGAGACATCTACCGAATGATTCGGTAGGTCATTTGGTACATACCGAAACACTTACCGAGAGTTGGTAAACTCTCGGCAATATCTACCGACACTCGGTACACACCGAGGCATCGACCAAGGCCTTCGGTAGGTCATTCGATACATTACCGAAGTACCTACCGAGAACCACCACAGTCTCGGGAACATCCACTGACGTTCGGTACATACCGAACCATCGACTGAAGCTTTAGATAGGACCCTCGGTACGTACCAAACACCTACCGAAGCTCAAATAGCTTCCAATTTTGAGAGTTGATCCCTGGATGTGTTGTACACATGTCTATGAGGTTAGTTTATGTGCAAAAGTTGTGAATTTGGTCGAATATTTAAAAGTATGCATAAGGCTTGAAATTCATGAATGTGGAATAATCCTAGATGAGATCTAAGGTGATTTTGACTTGAATGGGTTGGACATGTATACTGGACTACATGATAGGATCAAAATAGTCAATAGTGAATGTATAAGATATAATATGATCTGAGTGGTGCTTGTAGTAGTCACTGATCAGGATTGTGTTTGGTCTTATGACATTGTTTGTTATAAGTGATACTGATGTATCTATTGCTTGTATGTGATTGATAGTAATATTGTTTGTTATGAGTGATGCTGAGAGCATCCATGTTATGATTGAGTGTGATGCTGGGAGCATCCACTGATAGTCAATGGGATTGACTACTTTCTGTGAATGGAGCATTATTCCGTGGGTGCAAGTCCCTAAAATAATAGTCATTGGAGCATTATTCCGTGGGTTAGAATCCCTAAAATAATGGTCACTGAAGCATTATTCCGTGGATGCAAGTCCCTAAAATAGTGGTCAATGAATTGAATGTTTGTGTTGGACTATGTCTGACAAACCATTGCAATGCATCATTTGCTGCATTCATTGTGCATAATTGCATCATATCATTCCCATCTCATTGCACGTGATTGTTTGATTGTATTTGTGCATGTGTTACATTAATGATTGGTTGTGTGTTGTGATGACATGGTGGGACCATGTGGATATAATGTGATAGCATGGTGGGACCATGTGATCACTGTGAACATAGTGGGACTATGTGATTGATATGATATTTGCATGATCA
>JAUPMG010182715.1:0-10354 GCA_031762675.1 Pachysandra terminalis
GTTGTTTGTGGTTAGTGAATGTTTGGATTGGGGGTGAGAGTCTCGACTTGGAATTCGGGACTACCCTCGTGCTGATACGAGTGGTGTGTTGGAATTCGGGTCGTGACACTAACCTTGCTATACGTCATATTATTATTGGATTAAATCAATTTTTCAAATTGGCTCATCATCAGTACCCTCAAACCTTGGTCATTATGACCAATACCCTTATTGGGTCAAACTAGAGAGGGGCCTAACGATTTGTAACAGAAAATTATCGTTTGACTATAATACCCTTTATCAATCATTATGTATGAGTATGTTAAAAGGATATAAAAAATTTAAATTATTAATTTACGCTATAATTATAAGAGATAGTTGGGGTTTGATAAAAATTAAATTATTAATTGATCTTATAATTGTTAAAGCTAATTGCGGTTTTCATAATTTTCAATATTAGATCATTAAATGAGATATATAAGGGGTATTTTTGTCCATAAAATATATTGCTATAAGAGAAAAGAAAATATTCCTGTTACTTTATTGACCCTTACTAATGGAAGGGTTTATTGTAACATACTTTAAAACTATAGGAGAGGTGCTTGTGATGGTCAAAGTTTGAGAGGTACTTGTGATGGTCAAAATTTGAGATGGTCAAAGTTTGAGAGGTACTTGTTGCCATTATAATAAATCCAACGGAATGTGAACGTAATTTATTCTTTTATATAATTTTTCCATACCAAATATAATTTTTAACCAATTTATCCTTTTATATAATTTTTTCACACCAAATGTAATTTTTAACCAATGGCTTTGATTCAAAGTCCTTTTTAACAAGAATCATCAAATCCTCTTAAGTTACAATTTCCTCTTAGTTGATTTGAAACCAATTAGAATATGGCAAGTGAGATAAAGATCTAATTAAAATACATTTAAAAATTTCAAGTACAAAAATTGAAGACAATTATTTCATCATTAATAATGATGTGACATTTTATCTCACGTGTCATTTCTACTTGGTTTCAAATCAATGAATATGTGATTGTAACTTGAGAGGATCCCGATTCGATTTGTAACAAGCTACACACCAACATACTAGGGGTGGCAACGGGTCGGGCTTGATCGGGCTCGGGTCGAGCCGCCATCTATATATAACTACACTTATATTGGCCCGAGCCTGGCCTGAGCCCAAACTTTGGGATTCAATATTTGCCCAAGCCCGCCCAAGCTTTTTTTTTCAAGCTCGAGCCCGCCCATACTTATTAAACATTATTATTTTAAAAATAATATAATTAAAATTTCAATTTTTAAATCAATGTTTGGAGTCTTTGGAGCATCTGGTCTATTAAGTCAAACCATAGGAATCCTATGGTAAGATAACTCATCATTGACTTAGGCATTCATTCAGTGCAAACCTTTCATTTATATTGTATCGGTTGGAGAATTGTTTTATCTTTAACCGATGCGGGATTGTAATGTCACATGTAGACTTGTAGTTGTGGTAGAAAAGTAACAGTACATTATAGCATAGGGTCAGGCCGGGCCAGTTCGGGCTAAGTAAATAACCAATCCAAGCCAAGTCCAAAACACCCTTCGGGCCTTAAATTTAAGCATGGCCCGGTCCTATGGGCTACATAACCTTGCCCAAGCCTGCCCACACATAGGGCCGGGCTGATCGGGTCGGGGGGTCACCCGGCCCGTTGCCACCCCTACAACATACCCTTAAATGAATAGATCGTACCATCAAAAGCAACGGTTCAACCACAAAACCAAACAATTTCGGTTCCTTTGAACCGACTGGTACAAAAGTGTTTTTTTTTTTCGGGGTAATTTCTCGTACAAAAATGTTCATCTTATATAACTCAGCAGTTCTAATCTAACTTTTCAAAGTGGAAAGGATCTTTCCGTAATTTTATTTTATTTTTTTAATTTTATTCTTTTGATAATCAGAAAGGATCCTTCCGTTGGAGTCTGGAGATTCGATCTTTTAAAATTGGAAACAGTCTTCAATTAAAGAATGGTTAAATTATACTTTGACTCCTCACATATCTGATAAATACAATCAGACCCTTTGTGTTTTCTTTCTGAAATAATTCTGCATACCTAACATTTTGACAACTGCTTTGCCATGATGAGGCAAAGGATCTTCATGCATGTTCTGATGTAGAGTTAGGAGCTAAAGTTGCTTGTTCTCGATCTTGTCTTGGAATAGTCTTATCAAGGGCAAACAATCCTCTTTCTTATGCTCCATATGACAATGGTATTGGCAAAAGTTGTCTTTTTTCTTATCACCTTCTGTTGGCGAAAATCTTGGTGTCGGAAGACTCACCACTCCATCTTTGATCCATTGTTTCAAAATGATTAATCCCTCTCCGACACTACAAGGGAGTGGGGGAGCTGGTCGATATGTTCTCTTTTGTCTTCCAGCTTCATCAAGTTCTTCATTGGGGCGTGTCTTCTTTTCTACCATCATTGTTTGAGAAGCGGACTTCCCTCTTGCTTTCCATGCAGTATTGCCTTTGCGACTCATGGTGCGTCAAGTGCGCTTTGTTGATTGATAGAGATGAGTAAAGGTATCAATTTCCAAGTTCTCCAATACAAGGTGGCAATCTTTCAACATCCCTTCAATACACATTTGCACAAGCCTTGCTTCAGTAGCATTTTTCCGATAGTCTGTAGCGGAATGTAATTTACAACGCAAGCCTTTTCTTATATCTCTAAATCCCCCTTTTGGTATAAGCATAGTGCGTATTATGCCTTCAACGCCCTTAGTTGGTGTTGGTGCAAGTCACATAGCTTTGTAAAGGATGAAGTCTTTTCCAACCTTTGGCGTCATTGGGGCCGTTAAGCCTTTGGCACCATCAAGACTTTGTCTAGTCTTTGATATCTACTATAATTGTTTAGCCTTTGGCGCCATTCAGACTATCTAACCTTTGGCACTGTCAAGGTTGTTAAGTCTTTGGAACTACTAAGACCGTCAGGCCATTGGTGCCTTCAATGTAGTGTAGTTTTTGGCATCTTCAAGGCTGTCTAACTTTGATACAAAGAACAAAGCTTTGTTAAATGATTTTTTCCTTCTATGTCGTTGAGCGTCTTTCCCTCTAGATGTAAGTTGGTGAGGGCTGTCTTTCCCTCTCTCGCTGTCAAGGGTTGTCTTTCCCTTTAGGCGAGAAGATGAATGTTGTCTTTTCTTCTACATTGTTGAAGACTTTCTTGCCCTCTAGACGTAAGTGGTGACGACTGTCTTTTCCTCTCTCACCGCCAGGCCTGTCTTTCCCTCTCTCACCGCCAGGCCTGTCTTTCCCTTTGGCAAGAAGATGAAGGTTGTCTTTCCTTTTACGTCGTTAAGGAGTTAAGGACTGTCGAAGGTTGTCTTTCCCATTAGACATAAAACCAGAAAGGGTTCCATCAAGAACCCCATCGAGGTTGGGCACCTAAACCCAATTAGGCAAAAGTCAGGGTCCTAACGAGATCCCTCCAGACTAAGTCTGTTATGCCAGTTTCAGGTTTTCTAGGCAAAATGATCATTCTAGATCCATGTGTGGCTTCTCTTGGGACATTTGAGGTGTTGAGTGGGTTTGGCGCAGTCTCTTGACTTGTTCGTCAGTAGGGCTATAAACGAGTCGAGCCGAGCCGGCCTTTGCCCATCTCAGCTCGGGCTTGTAAAATTTGAACTAGGCTTAGGGTCAGAAAAAAATTTCAGGCCCGGCTTGGGAAAGGTTGAAAAAAAATAACATTGAAAGGACTAAAAACGCTTTAACTTCTTCCCTGCAAAATCACAAAGCAGTTTTTATTTGGAGGAAGGATTCAAGGGATTTAATTGGTAAATATTAACTATTCATGAGGGTGTGTTTAGAAATTACAATCTGTTTGTCTCGACAAATGTGTTCTTCCAATTGGGACAGACAAAGATATTGGTAGAAAAGAAAGAATCATTTAACCTTATTAAAAATTGGTGAGAGATAAACATATAAAGAGAGTTATTTCATCAAAAATAAGAGAGAGAAAAAGTTATTTAACATTAATTGTTTGGGCTTTATATGAATATGATATGATATAATACTTATGATAAATAAATTTATATATCATATATAACCGAGTCGAACCATCCAAGCTCGGCTCAGGGTCGTTAAAATAATGAGCCTATTTTTGGGCTTAGGCTCGGGTCACGAGCCTAAATATTGAGCTCAAACTCGGCTCGATGACAGCCCTATTCGTCGGGGTCACCCAGGCTTTGTCTAATCATAAAAGATGTTATTATCTCAATTATCAATTTTATTCTAACTTGACTGTTCAAAGATGATTACGTGGTGATGATGTGGCACAGGGCCTGCCACATCATCACCTAGTGGTGACACATGACACTCTTGTCAAAAATGATCATCAACACTTAACTCCTGAATCCTATTAACCAGTTTATTAAATGGTTGGTGTGGGATTGACTGTATTATGACCCGATCCAACCACTAATTGCCACTCCTAGTTGAGGTTTTTAATTATAAAGTATAAAGTTGGCCCATTTTGAACTTACTAAATTCTTTCTGAACCGTTTTTTTCTTTTTGGTTGGGAATTCTTAAAACCCTCCTCAAAGATAATTGTCCAAGAGTGGAAATTAATGATGCTCTTAACCATGACACTAATTCTTTCGACCTTAAATACGACCTAACAGTGTAGAAACGTTTCGATATTGTCTATTCTTATTAAAGAATGACATGTGTTGTTCAACCATACCATTGCCTGTAAAAGAAAGAATGACATATGTTGTTCAACCAAAGGATCCATACCTATAATCTCAGAAAGAAAAGAATTTTAGTCTACCCAAGGCACCGTCCTCGCTTGGCAGTGGGGACTTCTTAATTCTAGCTACTTTGAAGTTTTGATTACATTCACATTCATGCACGTACGAGTCTCATGTGGGTATCGACAGATCCAAAGGTGCAGTAGGTTTTAATGTCTTAGAAAGCTATTACTTCAAAAGTGAGTGGGCGGCTTGGCGGAGCCCTTATGTTGGATAAGAGGAGTACAGCTACACTTGCAGTGTCGTCTTATCTTCTTTTTGTTGCCAATGTGTCGCTTGTAATTTATAGGTTTGAAGAGTTTTTTTATGATACAGGAACATAGTCTTTAAAGTGTGCGATGCACCCATTATTGTTTGGGCGCCGGAGCGGATCCTCTGTTATAATTTTTGTTTCACATAACACGGCCCATATCATGACCTCTAATAACAGAAATCCGCGTCCCTTTGTAAATCACCGTAACAATAACCATTACAATGAATGATGGATGCAGTTTTACAATGCAACCATTACGCTTAAAAGATGAGCATTTTACTTTTATTTTTTCATGTACGATACTTTAACCAACGGTAAGTCGGTAAAAGGTATTTTGATCAATCTCATCATGTTTCGTTAGCCGCTATAGTAAGGACGTGGATCCTTTGTTATGAAAGCCCCTGATACGGGGCGTGTTACGTGAAACAACACCAAGGGCAAAATTATAATTTCGCCCCTCATAAAGCAACTCAGGTGAGGGTCAAATTACAATGTTACCCTCGATGTTGTTTCACATATCACGCCCCATATCAGGGCCTTTCATAACAGAGGATCTGCCTCTCTCTATATTAAGACCTTGTTTTTTCTTTCCTTCAACTAGTGACACACCAGTCCACCTCATCCGTCCATAGCATAGTATGTGAATTGTAGTTGCAAGCAGCAAGGACCCTACACCAGATCAGGTTAGTATAGCTACAATTGAGAAAAAAAAAAAAAAAAAGGTGATCATGAGTTTCACTCTCTCTTTTGCAAAATACACATGAGTTTGTGCTAATGAACTCGAGTATGACCAATCTATCTATGGTTGAGAGATGGCAGTTGATGGCAAGGTAGGCAATGAATACTTGTTTAGGGATATATAGAACCCTCAAACCCGAGTAGTCCATGCCAAGCAACAGTAGGAGAGGCAAGTCTGATTGCCTTCCAAGTATCATTGAAATTAAATCTCCCAAATGCTACAGGTGACCAGATGAGAAAGTTTTGGTCAGTAAATGAGGATAGCTTAACCTTAGATAGTTGAATCCAAGCTTGTTTGAGAACAGGGGACTCATCAAATTGTTGACCTTACCACTTATCTTCATTCGATCTTGATAGATCTACCCATAGGAAGTTCTATTGATGAGAGGACCCATTTCATGCCAGTTATCCCATCATAGGAGAGTGTCTTCCCTTAGTAGTTAACATGATTGTTGCTTTTTTTTTTTGAGATCATTTGGATGTTACAGAGTATGCTTTAAAAGTTTGTTGGTTAAAGTGACAAAGTGGAAGTAATTTTCATTGAAGAAATTACATGATTTTAAATGATATGGCTATTTTCAATAGAAAAGAAAATAAGGGTTTAACGGATAATTTTGGTAGAAACTAAGAACCCATAATTATAGTCTTCCATGTTCCCACAAAACCAGATTGATTTTGCAGAAATAAGAGAAGTGGTTTCATGAGTCAATACATATTATCGTAATTTCACGATCCCATCTTTCTGATGACCACTCCCACTAACCAAGTGTTTGTCTGATGCAGAAAAAGTTCCTTTTCCATAAGAATTTAACAATTCCGCACAATCGGGTTTCAAACGGGTTATTAGTGTCTCATCCTTGATGGACCACTCCATATACGGAGGACTTAATTGTGTTTTATATTATTTAAATCCATTTATTTGGTTATAAGGTTTTGAACACATAATAAATGTGAGGAAATAAACGATCCTCAAAAGTAGCAAAACTTGTTTGTGAGTTGTGACGCTTGTATGAGATAGAGACAAAACTGCGTTCAAACTATTCATCAAAACCAAGAGATAAATGTGGAATTCAAGAAACATAGGCTCAAAACTTGGGAAATGCTTTTAAGTATTGACTTCCATTAATGAAAATTTTTTATTAGACCTAAAAAAATACATATTTCAACTCAATAAATATATAATTGTTATTGTCATAACATAAAAAAGAATATCAATATTTACTTGGGTTTTCTCAATACAATGTTACACACTCTATATTTCTTCTAAATCTCCTCTTTCTCTATGAAGAAAATAACAGAAAATAATCCAAAATGCAGATTTATGTACACTTCCTGTGTATACAATATAAACTCTAATCTAAATCCCACCAAAAGAGAAAGGGGTAAATTAGAAATAGAAATAATTCCTAAATATGTGGAAAATTGGGCGGAGAAGGAGAGCAGAGAGGAAGATGGATCTAGTGACCAACTCCAGGGCTTGGGACCGACTGTAGAATTCGATCTATCCTTGCGAGATGAACAGCGAAGAGCTTTTCATTGACGACCATTGCGTGACCCTTCTTGCTAGGGGATGAAGGTGGTGTTGTGCCCTTTGGAAGGGCACTTAGGTACAAATTGTTATCTAGAGAAGGGATCTTCATCTTCTTCTCCACACTCAACAGCTTTCTAGCTTCTAAAGAGGGTATGATAGAAACGGATAGTAGCATGAAAATGAACCAAACAGTGCTGATGCGAGCCATATGATGGTGCTAGGAAGCTATTGAAGAAAATTTTTGAGATCTGTAGAGGTGTGGTTGGTGGGTTTCTCTTATTTGTTGCAGAGAAGGAATGGATTGAGAAGGGATTGTAATGTGGTGGTTTGGGGGTGTGTAAGTCGTATTTTATATGTACGAGTGTGAGAGAGAGAGAGAGAGAGACGTAGGGATCAAGTTAGTTGGCTAAGTCAAATGGTTCCCAAATCTGAATGTGGAAACGCCGCGTGGAAATTAAGTAGATTCGTATGATGTAAGCCGCCGGCTTGGTTTCGAGGCAACTTCCGGCACCGTTTAGTTTCGCCATCGGCCGTCCCCATTAATATGTACGTATCTATCGCTCTTTAGATCGGCTCGAATCGGCTGGGTCTCACTTGCTGCTGGACTCGGCTGACCTCTTTGTGCGATATAAATGAGAATCCACCTTGGATTCATTGACAGAGAGCCTGAGAGGAGCAAGATACGCCGACTAATGGAACGGGAACGTTTCATCCCGAGTCGTATAAATTGCAATTTTGAAGATTATTTGGGTTCATGCACGCAATACCTTTGAATGGTACCAATTCATTTTCTATGAGCTTAATTAGAGTTGTTGGTCGAAAAAGAGAGCTAAATATTGCATAATAAACATGTTAAATTATGGTTATTGTTGCTTTCAAAAGTCCTTTTCCAACACTGTTGTTTGTTAGGTTCCTTGGTTTGTCTGGATCTATTTGGTCTTTTACCAGCCATCTTTTTTTTCTTTTGGTATTCAGCATATATTCATGGTCATGGCTTGTGCGTGTGCGTGAGAAACACACAATAAAGTCTTCCAATCTCATACCTGCACGACCCACCCCATATACTACCCGCCAGTCAAGGTTAATCCAGTCGTTGTGAGAAACCTCAGCCGCCCATGGATGTGCCAAAAATCAAGGTTCATTGATTTAGTCATCATCATCACTTTCAGTTTGGTATGTACCCACCACATCAAAGCATAGTGTTTAAACTTGGTATCAGATCAAGGATCGTCCCGGTTTGATATCGAGTTGGATTGTCGATCCAAATTGGGATTAGCCGATCCAAATATAACACAATTTTAAATTATTGTGGTAATGTATAGTTGTTTGATTTATATAGTGAACTAGTCCAATAAAATCCAAATACCCTTTTGTTTGTTCATGTTGATTTTGTCTTCCTAAATCCCACATCACATAAAAAGTACTACTCTCTACATCTGTTGATTACTATGTAAAAAATAAATATTTGTTAGTAATGTATAGTTATATAACATAAAATAAGATGGCATTAATTTAATTTGTTTGAGTAGGATAAAAATCCAACTACACTTTATTATTGTTTTATTAAAGGGTTTAAGATTAATTAAACATGAGTTATTTCTTTTTATTATTGTTTCTTTGATATTCATAGTGAAAAATCCACAACAAATATAGAAACTGAACCGTTAAAAACCAAGTATGAACCCTGATTAAACCAAATATTTTATAATTTCTAAGTGTTTTATTTATTAAATATATTTATGGTTTCTCCTTGTTTTTCCAATTTGAATCACTGCTTGTATGGGACTAGACTAGATTTGTCACTGATTCATTGCACGGTCAAGCTTTTAAAACCATATCACAATTTTATTAGTCAATTTTGCATTTTTTTTTTCTTTTTCGCATTTAAAAAGTAGATACTAAAATATTCGGGTTAAATCAAGCCCAAAACCCACTCAATTTAATAATAGTTTTGCCTTTTACAGCCCACTTATTAATAATTTGCAAAAGGGCTCAAGTTAGTAACATTTTGACCTTTCGGCTTAAAAAATTGTTCTTGAGCTGTCTAATACAAGTAGGGATGACAATGGAGTAGGGCTTATCCTACTTAATTATTTCGTATGGTACATAAGAAGTATTTAAGTGAAATACAGTTTTTTTTTTTTTTTTTAAATATATTCTCTTATAATTAAACTATCAGAGCCAAGCCAGATTCATGCCTTACCAAATCCAATTCCATTAGGACTAGGGTACCCGTTTAACCTCCCCCATTGACATCTCAAGTTCACTTAGAGTTGGACCACAAAAGCCTCATTAGACAAAATGAGCCCACTGCTTAACACCAATAAAAAAAAGGGTTTATAAAGCCTTATTGAGAAATAATTGGAAATAACATGTTGAGCTAATTGCATTGAATCCAGGAACGAAAGGAGGATTTTTTTTTTTTCGAGGATCAAATTAAATCGGAGATAATAAAAAAAAAATAGTGTGTGTCACAAATTTTAGTTGGTTAAATTTTGTTGCACAAATAAACCTCGTTGCTAATTGCATAATAAATTTTGTAATATTATTTATTAAATTTTGTTGCATTTTGAAGTTTTGCATAAAAATGATATTAGATCTTGGAGAACTATTTTTTGGTATATGTCATATGTTTTTTAGATTGAAATTTGTGTTTGAGGTGAAATTCAGTAAGTATACTGATGGGAAGTGGGGTTCTGCAAATGAGTTGTTAGTTTGAAAGTTGTTTTAATTATATTATTAGGTTTTTTAAGTGTGAAAAGTTTTCCCATACACTAAACATGTTTAAAAAAACAAGAGTCGACAGAACATTTTTATGACTAGACTATATGATAAGTATATTTTACATGTGGACGAATTAATTTGACAAACTATTAACTTTATCTATATATATAGAAGTGTAGTAGGCAGAGATGTTCGATCGGGCGTGTCAGAAATTTGTAGACACAAATTTCGTATCCGAAATAAAAGACAAGAAATATGTGTAAAACAAACATCAATTTGATTTATTGAAAAAATGGATACAATCTCTGTGAATTGTATTCTTTACAAATA
>JAUPMG010182726.1:0-10354 GCA_031762675.1 Pachysandra terminalis
ATAGGGGCTGAAAGAGAGAGAGAGAGAGAGAGAGAGAGAGAGAGAGAGAGAGGAGGGGGGGCAGAGTAGCTGTTTACAGAAAAAAAAAAGAAAAAAACAGGGGCAGAGTTGCTGTCTACAGGGAAAAAAAAGGGGCAAAGAGAGAGAGGCTTCAAATAGGGGCTGAAAGAGAGAGAGAGAGAGAGAGAGAGAGAGAGAGTTGATGCGTTTATGTATACAGCAAAAAAAAAAATAGGGGCAGCAAGTTGCTGTGTACAGGAAAAAAAAAATACAAGAAAACAGGGACAAAGAGAGGCTTCCGACGGGTTGAGAGAGAGAGAGAGAGTTGCTGTGTACAGCAAAAAAAACAGGGGCCGATCGACCAAGAGAGAGAGAGAGAAGAAATCACATACCTGCTGGTTTTGTTGTGTTCAAGGGCTGAATGAAGGAGAGAGAAGAGTTTTGCTTCAGGGTTTGAACTTCAATCTTCAAGTCTTTTGTCTCTTGCAGTGTTTCGTTTTTTTCTTTTGGTAAAGTCTCCTTTAGTGTTAAGATGCTAAAAATCTAATATACTTAAACTTTAATTAATAAATTAATTAAAATAAAAATAATTAAAAAAATTAATTACAATAAAACAATTTAACAACAAGGCGACCACCCGGGTAAATTAGGTGACTAGGCAGTCGCCGAGGCTCACTCAGCCTAGGCGGGCGTCGCCTGGACCCCTGGAATAACACCCAGTCGCCTAGGCGACTGCCTTTAATCACTATGATCCAACCAACTCCAACAATGTTGTTTTTCATGCGTTGCTGGCCTGAGACACGCAAAGGAGGTTCTGGCATAAAAAACTGCTAAATCTCTTATGACATGGATCCTAAACAATATACACGATGCAAGATTGATGTTGTCAATCCCAACTAGATGGGTTTAGGCATTGTTGTTGTTTTTGTTGATTGAAAGACAACGACAAGAAACCCAGTGTATTAGAACGCAATGTTTGATACTCATTTCCTAGCAACGTACTCATAGGATAGGTGTAGTAGAGATAAGGTTGTTAAAGAAAGACTAGAGTAATAGGGAGTAAACATTTCATAAAGAGTCTAGGAGTTTCCCTCGGGATGAGAAAATAAAGGTGTTTATTCTGAGAAGGACCGAAATAACGCATGTTAAAGGATTCCAAAAGGCTAGAAGAAGTCCAAAAAGGACTTGGCTACGTTCTGTCAAAAATTATTTAAAGAAAGATAATTTGAAAGGAGATATGGTTTTTACATTGAGATGGGGAAAAATAAATTCATGCTGCCTACCCAGCTAGTTGGCATAAGGTATTCTGTATGTATTGATGACAAAGGACATACAGTGCAGCATTGTCCAAAAAAAATAAAGGTTTAAATAAGGATAATTGGATAATTCTTGTACTTAATATCCAAACTGGGAAGAGGGGGTGGGGACAATAGTTTAAACTATCAAGTGTCGACTCAAAAGTGGACATTTACAGTTTGGCAACTAAATCAGATGCTCAAAGATTATGAACAGGTAATAAATAACCTAGTATTATGACATTTCCATTATAAAAATAAATAAATAAATTGGCACTAATAAGCAAAAGAATTCCCTAATATCATTCTTTACACTAGACGACCTTATTTTTTACCCATTTATTCAAGTTGACCCCAAAGTACCTTGCAGGCTCACTATGCTTTTCAATTATCTTGTTTCCTATCATTCACTTTTATTGGCCACTAAGCTTAGTTGCAAAGAAAGATGACGAACATTTCTGGCAGCAGTTTCTGCTCACCAAAAATTTCTTATGGTCTTCCCTAGCTTCGCAAACAGAGACCATAGTTCTACATAAGGAACAGAAAGATGCATCAATTAACTTCCTCACCTAAGCCTAATCAACAAGTCAAGCTAGCTTCGCTAGCTCACGTGATTAAATCTTTGTAGCCTGTTGCTTGCTCATGTGGTTAACTTGCGGACTGAGTTCGACCCTGAAACCAAGCTTGTTTGACCAAGTAACCTAAGGCAACCATAACAGGCTCAACTTGGCCCAGGCTCCACTCATTTAAATAATATATGAGTTTCATTTATGCTTTAATGCCATATAAAAGCCATTCAACAGACTTTAAAAAGAAACGCTAGAACATATCAGGTTGCTTCATGTTAGGTTCAAAAAATCAATACTGCACCATATATAAGCTGAGCCAAGCCAAACCCAAGCCCAGAAGATTCTATGCAGGTGGGGCTGCAACTTTAGGCAGGACATCAAAAATTGAGCCAAGGTCAGTTAGGTCAAACCTGAACTCAAATTTAGGCTCAAATTTTTTTGAAGATAACATCACAAGAGCTTGGACAGAGTCAACCTGGCATTTCAACAAAATTATCTCACCCCTCTTTTCTAGTTCGAGATCAGGATGGTTTAAAGAACATTGAACCAGACTCAAATCATTCAAATACAAGATCTTAACTTATACTGCAAACTCAAAATCTTTAGAAGCACAGTATATCTAATATCAAGGAGGTAATGGAACCAACTGAAGACCTAGAAAACATGTTTTCATAAAAATCAGTAAACTGGCTTAACTTTTGCAAGGAATGAGACTATATAGCCTTGAGCGAGGATAGTCAAATTCCATCGGAGACATCAGTGAGCATGAGATAATAAAACACCCCTTGTCACTTCAATGATCTAAAGAAAATTCCATCTTGATGCAATCTTAAATGTGAAATAAATTTTGATGTATTAATACAAGAACAATTTTCAAAATCTGGCACACGTACTGAATGTCAAGTTTAACAAATTAAAAAAAAAAAAAAAACAGCTTTAGATTTGGGAAATAGATTTAAATCATACAGACAGAATATTACTTTATATTAGAATAAAAATTATCCCTCACTGACCAATCAGAATCACATAACTTGGGTGATAAAACAATACTAAGTACAAATAAGCAATTATTATGGGGCTGCTGTAAGAATATACCTGTAAATCCAATAGCAATGAGATGTTAGGCACTAAACCTGCTTCAGTCCCTTGAATAGCCTGCAAAAGGAGGGAAAAAAAAAAGAAAAAAGTTTAGTTCTCAATTTACTTTGTTTTAATTTGATTTTCAATCCTACACCAACCAGGAAATGCCTGATTGCTAGTTGTTTTGTGTGAACATAACATACTAATAGTTGCTTTCATTAGTTGGTAACAAGGTAATATGAAGCCAAATTTTGAATGAATGTATGGGATGATATTTTGATTTCTTACTTTGTACTCCTAAAAAAATGTATAAAGATTTCTTTACATGTTAGCATACCCGGAAACCAAAACATGGAATTGGGATTGCAGAGAATCTTATTAGCCCATTCATTCTATCAAGTCCAGCTAAACAAAATAATGTGTACATGTGGCCAGCTGAACAATCAATGTTATACATTAGATGGGCTGCCTGAGGAAACCTAACTAATCTAATAACACAATGACAAACGGTATTAACTATCCGTGCAAGGTGTTACAGTACAACCAAGGTGATTGACAATAAAGAATGATAAAAGGGAAAGCAGCAACAATACACAGCGCAAAGTATTTAAAGCATAAAACCCCACCAACAGAGTGAATAGAAAAGTAAAACTAATGAAATATTAATGCACAAAAGGGCACTGAACTTCAGCAGGATAATCTAAAATAACCATACAAAAATAGATCTTAGATTCTTATGATAAAACCGGCCAAACATCCGAGATCTATAATTCTCTGACTCAAAACGCCATAAAAACAGAGAAACAACCCACATTCCCTAAATATTTAACCCCACGAGAAAATAATTCAAACCCACAATTGTATAAAGCATAGAGAATGCTGAACAACAAGATGAAGCCAAGTCAGATGCTCCAAAAGCAAGACAGCAAATCAACGTCTCTATCCGCATAATTTTAGTGGATCTTTGGATGATCGTGATATTGTTTCTTATGGTACTAAAGATACTAAAATCCAGGAAGTCTCACAAACAAATTAATTAATTAAATCATTAAAATCCTTACAAAAAATTGGAAACTGATGAGAATGAATCCATGAAAGAGATCAGTATTAGAAGAAATGGGGCATTATTGTGCAAAGGACATTGATAAACTTGAGATTACTGGTTAAGAACTACCCCTCTCCCCGGGGTTTGATCGACTAAATAACAATCAACCCTTGCGACATGATCAACAAGGGTTGATTGTTGGAGTACAAGGATGAGAGAAGCCCTGCCATTACTTCTTGCGCAGAAGAGCGGGCAGTAATTCTGCTCCCATATCTTCTTCGAGCAAGGTCCCACAAAAAAATAGAGAGAGAGAGAGAGAGAGAGAGAGAGAGAGAGAGAATCTTACCTGATCAGCCAGCGCTGATTAGTTGACTTCCGGCAGTGTCTCAAGGGAGAGGATGAAGAGAAGAGACGAAAAAAGGAGAGGAAGAAATATTATTATATTATAAGAAAAAAATTGGGGAAAGTAGTGGCCTCCCAAGCGTCCTTCTCTCTCCAATACGCGATTCTCACAATTCTGAGGGTTTCACATTAAAAAAGACTTTCAAACCAATCAAGAGTTAACAAAATATTAATAAAACTTATAATATTACATTATTAGTTAGCAAATGGACCCTCATTCATCCTTACTAATAGTCCAATTAAGATACAAAGATCATAAGACTCCAATTAAAAATAAATATCTTCTTTCATTATCTCTTTTTATTTATATTAAATATATTTTTTAAAAGTAAACAAAAATATTCAAGCCATTAGAGGATAAAATTAGAATTTTTTAGAAGGGTAAGTTTAGTTCGTATGTGCATACACGATTATTAAAAAAAAACAGTATTTATATTTTTATTTTTTATTACAATTGTTGATCCCCACATCCCTTTAGATTCATAACTAACCCATACTCATAATTGTAATAAAATAATTATTTTTTGATATATAATAATAAAAAGGAAAAGATAGTTTCTAAATTCGTTATCTTTAATTAAATCCATAATAAAACATTTATATAGTCTTATTTAAAGATTTGTCATCTTTAACTAAACTCAAAATATCATTTATAATAAAAAATAGAAATCTATTAAAATTTCTTGATGATGTAATAAAATAATTTAAGATCTTCTCATAATTAAAAAATCAATTTAAAAAAAATACATATTGGATATAATACTTATTTTAAATTATTAAAAAATTTAATTAAAGAGAGTAGATACATACTAAAATAGGTATTGGATATTAAATTAAATTAATTAATTAATAAAAATATATATTAATAAGATAAAAAAAAAAAAGAGTTTTATTCCACAAAAGTAAATGTACTGGCAAACAATATAAAAGATTAATGACACAAAATATAAAAAGAATTGAAAAGAAGCTTAAGAAATCCTATTAAAATTAGAAAGGAAAGGGTAAATTCCCATCTATTACTAAATATAACTATTTTAAAGAGTTATCTTAAGAAATCTTTACTTTTAAATCCATTTCTTAAGTGGAACATTTTAGAACATAAAACTTTATGGGTCCTTAAACCACAATCCCAATGTTCCATCTTCAAAATCCTAAAAATTTTATCAGTTGAATAATTTATTTTAATATTAAAATACTAATTTTTATTTAATTAAGAAAAAGTTAAGACACCCTAAATTCTATACTAAATATAAATCAAAGCCTCCTAAAGGAGCCTCCATTCATCAAGCCTCTACCTTGCTGAGGCATAAGTTGGCAGGAGAGCACCCATTCATTCATCAAACCCACTACTTGCCAAGGCATAAGTTGATAGGATAGTATTCATTCATCTTACATCATCATCTTCAAAAGTAAAACATCAAGAATGACAAAAACTGCCAAGTCGGTCATCCCACGAGTGCAAAAATTCCCAGTCTCCTTTGTCATTTAGTTGAGGATAACCTCTGTCAAAGTCTCAAAGAGGGACATCTGTAAACATAAAAAATTAACAAACAAATGAACAAAACAATACGCCAAATCTCATAGAGAGAGGTGTACCTTTAAATATCTCAATATAGCCGACAAACTAGACGAGGGATCTAGGGTTCACACCACTTCTTATTATACTATTATGAACACGAGTGTAAAGTTAAAGACCTCAAGGCTTCCCTCCCCAATCCTTTAATTTTCAAAATTCTTAAGTTTTTTAAGCAAGACTTTTTTTCCATCCAATCAAAATCTAAGCAAATACCTTAAAAATAAAAAAAATAATATAAATCTCATAGTCCCACAACTAAATCATCTCTTAATGTTTCATTTTCTCTTACCATTCTTAGGTATAAAGAGTAGGTCTCACACCACTAAGATTCCAATACTGTTGCTCTGCATTTTTTCTCTTTTCTCTTTTCTTCTTTAATCCCATATGAACACCATTAAACACTTCCAAACACATGCCATGCCTCGGCCTCTATTTGTTTGATCATCATGTTGAATTTGGAAGACGTTACTATGATCACCCTCTAGGTCGGGTGGACCCTAGGCCCATCGGGTTAAATAGGAGTTGTCACCATCCATTGGGTTAAGGTGGCCTATGAATCATTAATTAAGCTCAAAATAGACCTTCAAATGAAATCTAGATAATGGAGTAACCAGAATAGGTAAGGAGGTTTAGCTAAGAGAGTGGGAAGGGGTTCAACACCCCACTCTCCTCCGGTTCAACCGGTTACCTAGTCTAAAAACATTTGGCCAAATTAGATAACCCTAAAAATTTAGAAAATCACTAAAAATCCCTAAGATAAACTAAAATCTTTTTTTTTTTTTATTTTGATAAATGATGAAATATATAAAGATCAAAAGTAGGGAAAAGAAAACAGGCACCAAGGCTAGAGAGACGAGACTCTCGCCTGAGCCACAAGACAAACAACATAGATAAAAACACCACCCAATACACCAAACCCCAGTTATGCCCCATCCCAGGTACCAACCCATCATATTAGTCCTCCTGTATCATCTCCAAAGACGGAACCCCCTCAAACATGGCACTCCTCCCCAAATCCCTCCTAGCCAAAACCTCAGCCACCAAATTGGCCCCACGAGACACAAGCTGGAACGACATATTCCAATTCCTGCTCAGGGACCAAGCCAAACGAACAAGGTGAGTATATCTCCAGGCACACTGCTCGCCCCTTCTCATCCAATCGATGATAGAAGAAGACGAGCTCTCCCCAATCAAATCCCGAAAGCCCTATGCCCTAGCTAACCTCAAGCCAGCCACTAAGGTAACCATCGCAACCCCACCAACTCATCACCACCGCCCGGACCAGAGAAGGTGAACAGATAGGCCCCCTCACGATCCCTGAATACACCATCAAACCCAAAGGGCCCAAAAGAATCCAAAGAAAAGGCATCAAAATTGAGCATCACCCGCCCAGCCTCCGACGACTTCCACTCAAAATACAACGGCAATGGGCATCAACCGCTCATTGAAATTCTATACCATTCTCTACAAATATCCACCACCATAATGCCAGCAAACTGAGTCCTCACTGAAGCCCATGACACCACCGACACCAAGATACAGTCGATCACACTGGACGTCGAAGACAAGGTATCCTGGAAAATCCTCAGGTTATGCTATCTCCAAATGTGTCATAACCTAGCCTGAAAAACCAAACGATACAAGATACGTCCTCTCTGCCAACCCCGGGAATCTCCACTATGCAAACAACTGGCAAATGTCTGTCGGCATAACCCACACCCTCCCAATGCTACTCAAAAAGAAATTCCAAATCTCAGCCGCCACAGAACAATAAAGGAACAAATGGGCACAAGTCTCCTCCTCTCTACATAAAAAGCACATATGAGGTGAGGGAGCCATAAACCTCCTCCTCCTCTAGATCATATCCGCTGTGTTAATCCGATAAAGCAGTGCAAACCAAGCAAAATCTCTAACTCTAGGTGGTGCAGGAGCAGACCACACCATGGTTTCAAGGATCGGCCGATACCGGTCCGGTTCCAACCCGCGATACAAGCCTTTGTATCGGCGGGTTATGGACTGGCGGTCCGGTGACCGGTTCCGCCGGTCCGTCCGATCCAGCGACCGGTCCCGCCGATCCGTCCGGTCCAGCGACTGATACCGCCGGCCGACAGTCCGACGACCGGTCCCTCCGATCCCACCGGTCTGACGACCCGGTCCGTCCAGTCCGGCGCGATCTGAAATTTTTAAATTTTTAAATTTTTTTTTTTTCGTTTTCTGTACCGGCGATCCGGACCGGTTCCGGTATTTAAAACCCTGGACCACACAGCCTGGGCAGAAAAGGAAATAAAGGGTCCAAGTATGTTAGCTCTAAACTGATTGAAGGACCGACACGAGAAAACACCTCTCAAATTCGGGGACCAGATTCGCCTATCTGGCCAATCCTGGGACACAAATAAATCCCAACAGCCTCGAAGAGAGAAGCCAACTCACCCATCTGCACCTCCCTGACATCTCTGCACAATGGGAGGTTCCACACAAGACCGGAACCGGACCAAGAAAGAACCTCACACACCAAGGCGTCCTGAAGTTGCGCTATCCTAAAAACTCTAAGAAAACGAAGGCATAAGGGAATCTCCCCAATCCACACATCAGACCAAAAGAAGACAGAAGACCCACACCCCACCATGAATCAGACCATAGAATGGAACATAGGGGCTAATGCCACAACCGTTTTCCAAGGACTAGTTGACAACACTCTTACATTCAGATTGATGTCTCTCCCATTCACATGGACGCCATACTTGCTAACGATCACCTTTCACCACAGATTTTCCCGCTCATCGTTGAACGTCCAAAGCCATTTAGCTAGCAAAGCCGAGTTCCAATCCATAGTGTTACCCAGGTTCAAACCACCTAACTCCTTTCACTTTTACACACTTCCTCCCAATTAACTAGATGGTCCCTCCTCTTACTGTTATCCTCCCATAAGAACTTCCACCGGAGCTTCTCAATATGAGAAGCCACCCCCTTGGGCACACGGAACAACGACATATAGTATACAGGAAGATTAGCGAACCCTTGATCAAACAAAAAGAATCCTCCAAACTTAAAAGGAGGATTCATATAGAAATTATACATGTGATCCTTAGGCTAAACAAGTGAAATCATATCATAGTAAAATCCCTTGATCTACCAAATAAAACCAGGATGAAAAATGTTGAAATTAACAAACCCATGAGCTCAACGTCAATACATTAACCCCCCGACCCTATATCGCACGCAGTCGATCTTACACAGACCAAAATCAGGTATGAATTGAAATCAAGGAGAAGAATTCTGATCATTTCAAGTTCTATTAAATCACGCAAAACATACTCATTTGAAAAATAGATAATAATAATAATAATTAAAAAAAAAAAGGTTCCATACCTGTAAAATGGCAATTTAAGTATTTAACAGCTCTCGACTCTTCCTTGCTTAGAACTTCCGTTAGGGGGCTTGAGCTTGGGTTACTATTCTCGTACGATTTTGATCGGAGAAGAAGCGGGTTTGCACTCGTTCCAGAATCCAGGAGAAGAAGAAATCGTTGAAGCCAAGGAGAAGAAGGAAACGGGTTTTACCTGGTTTGAAGAGGAATCGGATGAGAGTTTTTTAAGCCCGATTTCTGCAGAGATCCAATTAGGGTTTAGGTTCGATTTTGCAGAGGTTTAGAGCTCTGTTCGATGGGGTTTTTGCAGGGCTTTGATGGGCCTTTGCCGGAGTTTCCTCCTCAGATTTCCTTCACGATTTTCTTCAGATTCAAAGTTTCAATCAATGGGATCTCGCCGATTTCTCTTCCCCCTCAATAGGGTTTCGGATGGAGGGTTTTATAGAAGTTTAAAGATAAGAAAGGGATGAAGATGGGGTTAGGTTTTTTCGGATCTTGATGAGGTTAGGTAAACCAATTGGAGAGTTCCACTGGTTTCTAGGGTTACTGCTCCCCTATCCCTTAGCTTTGAGAGAAAAAGTTTCTCCAGAACTCCTTCTCCTCCCTTATTTTCCCCCTTTATTGACGAATTAAAACCTCTGTTTTTTGATTAAATTTTTTTCTTTTCCTCACGTCAGGGAGTCACCCATCCTGGTACTACTCTCGCCTAAACACGTTTAACTGGGGTAACTTACGTGGGCGGGTGTCTCGTGGGCGGGCCTAAGGGGCTGGCAGGCTACGGATGCTGGCAGACTACGGGTTGGACAATCCCACATCGCCTGGGCTGGTGAAGGTGATGTACTTATATGTATATTCGCACCCTACTATGACATAACGCGTTATGAGGCCTAATGGTGGCTAAGGGGGAACAAAACCTTGAGTGGGCGAAGAGGTCGCGAGTTCAACTCCTGACAGCTACAAAGAGGACAATATTATTGTGGGAGGGGCTCTGCTACGCTGCGTTGTGCATCTCTGATCCCA
>JAUPMG010182737.1:0-10354 GCA_031762675.1 Pachysandra terminalis
TTTATGCTAATTAAATCACATATAACACTTAATATTCTCAAAAACACATATATGGTCACAACAAAAAATCCATAAGCTTACACATCATATAAAACATCTGACCATGTGTATATTATGCAAATAGAACTAGTAAAAGTGTTGTGGGCTTAATTCCCTATGTATCTTAGAATTTCATACTACCATGCAAAGTCTTAATAGGTCAAATCTTAGGTATAGGAGGTCAAATTTTGATAGAGGTATTACTAGTACCTGAAAACATGATAAATCAACAGTATTTAACATTTCACAGGTGTCCAAAGTCTCAGAATTAAAAATAGGTCAATATTGGAGATCGGCATTGTGAGGGTAGGGTCAGGGTATACCGAAAAATACGAAGGTGTGCCAAATTTTATAAAATTCTACAGAGAGGTCAGGGTAGGTCTAATTAGACAAATTTATAAGATACAATGGGGTTGTATGTCAATAGGGTCACGGTATACCGATCTAGGTCGGCATACTGGGCAATGAGCATCTGTACTGTTATGGGCTAGATCAACAGGCTCAGGGTGTACCGATCTAGTAACGAGGAAGGTTATTGGGCTTTTTGGTTTCAGACTTCTCCTAAAGTTTCATTTACATCTAAACATGCTTCATGTGTGGGTTTTATATTAATAATATGATTTTCTTAATTTAAAAAAAAAAATGCTTGCTTGGGGTCTAAGATCCTAGTTTCCAGTTTAATGCTTCAAGATTAGGCCTATTCCTTCAATTCATGGGTTTAACCTTCTGAGTTTTATTAATATAAACACGGGGAAGGGTTTAATATAACATATGCAATATTTCATCCATGCAATAACACTAGGATAAATACACAAGACAATGAAGGAAAACTCACAAGAATTGCAGAATTTTGATGTTGGTTCTTCTTTCTTGCCCTTCTAGGCTTCTAGGGTTTTGAGGTGTTAGATCTCCTCTCCCAAAAATTTCCCACGAAATCCCCTTGATTCTAATCCTCTAATTATCTTAATTAACTTGTTTTTATAACGATTTAAGAGTTATAGTTGTATTAGAACTTTTAACTAGTATTTAATAGTTGTCTAGACTCCTATTCCAACTATAACTTGTATTTTAAATCCCCCTCTTAATTAGCCATGAAATTAACATTAACTAATTATATATTTTTATTTCCCTTGGGCCTTAAGTAACTTACTTAAGCCCACTAAATTAATTAATTAGATCAATTGAGTCCAAATTTGGCCACTTAGGCCCATACTACGTGATATAAACCTAATTCTTTTTATTTAAGCCTATTAACTATTATTAATTTAATTATATTAATTTAATTAAATTATAGCCTTGTTAAATTATCAATTTACCCGTATCCTAAAATTATTTTCTAGACCTATTTTTTGGGTTCTTACAGATATACCCCCTTCTCAAAGGATCATATTACTAAATCATAATTAATTTTTATTAATTATGACTTAGGAACAAGGGTCACCACAATCTACCTCCCTTAAAGGAATGTCATCCCAAAATTTTACATACCTCGATTTAGGAATAATGATGGATACAACTTCCGAATTTCAGACTCAAGCTCCCATGATGCTTCAACTTCATTATGGTGATTCCACTGCACCTTCACAAGCGGAATAGTCTTCGTCCTCAATATATGTTCCCTTCGATCCATAATTTTGACTCTTCATAAGATACATCCTCCCGGAGCAGTAGTTCTTTTCAGTCTATCACATGTGATGGTTCCGGTTCTTACTTTCTCAACATCGATACGGGGAAAACATTATGATACGGGATCTTTAACGTTGGAAAAATAGGCTTGTAATAATAGAAATAGGAAAATGAATTGAATAGGAGCTTTCTTGAGGATACAGAAGATCACCACCTCTACAAAGACACCTACAGATAGAATAGAGCTCACCGCGATAAGGATATAGTAATCACCACCTTAACGATACAGAAACTCAGAAATTTCGAACTATCTTAGCATCCACCAAGAAGTACGACGAAGAACAAAACCACACAGGTTCAGATATATTTTTTTTTATCCAAGATAATCTGCCCATTGCTTAGAAATTCGTCACTATATAAGCATGAAACAACCCTTCATGCTAGGGAACCCCAAAAGACCATCTTTGCACAAACAACAAGCCTAGAAAACTAAACATTCACTTTGGCAACAAAACCCAAGCATTCATGCACTACACAGTTAAAACAAACAAAAATAAAGTCTTTGAGACTAGCAAACAACTAAACCTTTCAGATTCTGAGCACCTTAATGCTCAGCCACATGGACGTCACCTTGCACCTTTAATGTTCAGCCACATGGACGCCACCTTGCACCAATGAACTTGTACAATAATTACACATCATAGTTAAATTTGAATCATTGGATTCAGCAGCCGTATCACATTATGAACAACACCTAACTGAGGTGCTAGTGCTAGATGATAGGCAACACTACCCAGGCATTCTAATATCTCAAATGGCCCGATAAAGCGAGGTGCGAGCTTCCCTTTCTTGCCAAATCTCATGACACCTTTCATTGGTGAAACCATCAGGAACACATGATCTCCAATGTCGAACTCCAGCGCCCGTCTTCTACGATCTGCGTAGCTCTTCTAACGACTCTGAGCTGCTAGTAATATTTCTCTAATTATTTTCACATTCTCGGTACTTTCTTGGATAACTTTAGGTCTGAGGATACTACTCTCCCCCACATCTGTCCAACATACAAGTGATCTATATGGTCTCCCGTAAAGTGCCTCAAATGGAGCCATGTCGATGCTTGATTGATAACTGTTGTTATACGAGAATTCAGCCAAAGAGAGAGATGGTCACTCCAACTTCCTTTGAAATCTAACACATAGGCTCTAAGCATGTTCTCAAGTATTTGATTAACCCTTTTCATCTGTCCATCTGTTTGTGGGTGGAAGGCGGTACTGAAATCTAGCTGTGTGCCCAAGGCCTCTGTAGACTCACCCAAATTCAGATGTGAACCTCGTATCTCGGTCAAAGACTATACTTGTCGTTACTTTGTGTAATCTTACTATCTCCCGAATGTATAGGCGTGCCAAATCATCTCTAGACGATGCAACTTGTACCGGTAAAAAGTGAGCTGACTTGGTCAACCTATCCACAATCATACTTATAGAATCATTTCCAGTCTTAGACTTAGGAAACCCCACTATAAAGTCCATAGTTACATGTTCCCCATTCCATTCCAAGATAGGTAATGGATGAAGCAAAATGGCTGTCCTCATATGTTCTGCCTTGACTTGCTGACAAGTAAGGCACCGTGCTACGAATTGAGCTATATCTCTCTCCATCCCCAACCACCAGTACAGTTTTCTTAAAAAATGGTACATCTTATACCACCCGGATGAATAGAATATCGAGATTTTTGAGCCTCCTTTAAAATCTCATTCTGAATGGACTCATCACTGGTTACACAAAGTCTATCCCTGAATCTGATCACTCCCATCAGTTGGTACTAACCAGTTAGGCTTCGTCTCATCTGCTACCCATAATTGTAAATCTTGATCCGATTTTCGTCCTTCTGAAATTCTGTCCAAGAAGGATGCCCTAGCCACTAAACTGAATAGTAGTCCATTACCTTTCTTCCCATTAGATCTAATGTTCAAGGCATTGAAAGCTTCCACTAAACTCTGCTCTTGTCTCATCAAACATGCTAATGTATTCGAAGGCTTCTTGCTCATGGCATCAAAGACTACATTTGCTTTCCTCGGATGATATTGAAGTATAGTCATGTAGTCGTGCAGTCCATCTATGTTGCTTCATATTCAGCTTTTTCTGAGTGAATAGGTACTTCAAACTCTTGTGATCAATGAAGAGTTCGAAATCTCCTATGTACAAGTAGTATTTCCACAATTTCAATGCAAATACCACAGTAGCTAACTCCAAGTCATGAGTAGGGTAATTGAGCTCATGAACCTTGAGTTGCCTAGATGCGTAGGCTACTACTTGTACTTCTTGCATAAGTACACACCCCAAACCCATCAATGAGGCATCCGTATAAACTGATAACTTCTTCCCGCTGACCAGAATCACTAGCACAGGTGTTGACGTTAACTTCTTCTTTACTTCCTCAAAAGTAGCCTCGCATTTTTCATCCCAACTGAACTTGACATCTTTCTTCGTCAAATTGGTCAAAGGTGCATAAAATCTTGGAGAATCCTTCAATGAACCTTCTTTAATATCCTGCTAATCCCAAGAAGCTTCGAATCTCAGCCACATTCTTAGGTCTCTCCCAACTCAATACTTCATCTACCTTTGAAGAATCTACTCCCGACTTGGACACTACATGTCCAAAGAATTTAATTTCATCCTTCGATAGGTCACACTTGTTGAATTTGGCATACAACTTATGCTCCAAGAGTGTCTTTAGTGCTATACTGAGGTATTCCTTAGGTTCTTCCTTTGACTTGGAATAGATTAGGATGTCGCCAACAAAGATCACCACGAACTGATCCAAATAAGGCCAAAATATTCTATGCATCACATCCATAAAAGCCGCAAGAGCATTTGTCAAACTGAATGACATCACGACAAATTCATAATGACCGTATCTAGTCCTGAATGCCGTCTTTTACACATGACTATCTATAATTCTCAACTGGTAAAATGCCGACCTCAGATCAATCTTGGAAAAATACTGGGCTCCCCTCAACTGATCAAGAAGATCATCAATTCTACGAAAATGGTATTTGTTTTTGACAGTGTCCCGATTCAGTTGCCTGTAGTCGATGCATAACCATGATGACCCGTTGCTCTTCTTAACCAATATTACCGGTGCTCCCCACAGTGAGACACTCGGTCTTATGAAACCCAACTTCATTAGTTCTTCAAGTTGCTCTTTGAGCTCTCTCAATTCCATTGGTGCCATACGATAGGTGGTCAATGAAATTGGAGCAGTACCCGATACTAACTTGATACAAAATTCTACCTTCTTTAAAGACGATAATCCAGGTATATCTTGGAATAACTCTGCAAATTCCCGGACTATTAGAATTTCTTCCAAAGAAAACTCCTTACTCTCCACCATCAATCCTAAAAATTTCGCATGATACGTATGCTTCTGATTCCCTAGAATTCTTATGCTCTTACCCTCAGGGAGTTCAAATATAATCACCTTCTCAAAACAATCCACTTTGGCATGGTAAGCGGCGAGCCAATCCGTGCCTAGGATCACATCAAAGTCTGACATGGTCAACACCACCAAATTAGCTTCCAAATTGAGATCTCCCACTCTTATCACACAGTCTAGACATATTCGACTAAGTGTAACCACTCCCCCAACCGGATTTGCAATGCACAAAGATTCATTCATCGAAGATGGTGCAAGACCCAACATATGCCTAAATTGAGCAGAAATAAAAGAACGTGTGGCACCCAGTCAAATAATATGCATGCTGGTGAATGAAAAATAGTCAATATACCTTCAACCACAGTATTCGTAGCTCCGCCATCCCCCTAGACCGTCCCATCCGTTAGAGCATGGACTTGTCCCTTTGGAGGTGGTCTATTATTATTCCTAGGTCCTTGACCTTCAACCCGGATCCGTTCATGGTAGAACTTCCTCACGTGTCCGGCCTTACCATAGTAGTGAAAAATCATTGGAGGTCTCTACTGTATGTATGGAGCTGCTACAGGAGCCTCAATCACTGTAGCCTTCCTGGCCACAACTGCCCTTTGATGATGATCATCAAATTTGGCCCTATTCTTTCCTCTATGGTGGTTTGACTGGAACTTTCTCCGATCTGGTCTGGATGTCTCCTGTTGCTGAGCATACAAGTTGTTGTCTCTCTTGACCCTACGAGTGCTCACATTCCAAGACTTGAGCGTAAGTCTTGAAACCGTGTGAGACAACCTTAGACCTAATTGCAGGTCGTAGTCCTTCCTCAAATCTAGCGGCTTTCTATTCCTCACTAGCTACTGCATGGGGTGCGAAACGAGATAGCATCACAAATTGTCCCTCGTACTGAACCACCGTATGTGAACCTTGCTCAAGCCTAAGGAACTCATTGGTTTTCTGCCTCTGATAGCTGCTTGGGAAGTACGTCTCGAAGTACTACCTTCTGAGCTCTTCCCAGTCATTGACCTCTCCTTGGGCCTTCTCGACCATTTCCCACCAAGGGTAGGCTTCCCCCTTTAACATGAACACTGCTAGCCATAAATTGTGGTCCATTGGACAACCCATGGCTCGAAATATTTTTATTTCCTACATTCATTCTTGTGCCCGCATTGGTTCCCCTTTCCCAACAAAAGATAGTGGTGATAACTTCTTGAATTTCTCCAGCCATTCCCCCTGCATTTCTTTGAGTCAGTTGGGTCTGTCTCATATCTTGCTCCCTTTGGAGGGAGGCAACCATATCCCCAAGTATTTGATAGATTTTAGTCAACTGAGGATCAACATCCTCTCCAAATGAACCCTCACCTGCTGATTTTATCTACCTCCAGCCATCTACACACACGTAACAAGTCTCTAAGTATAACGCTTAATAATTCTATATAGATATATACATACACATCACATCAAAGCATAAAAATCACACCACTCAGAATAAATCACACAACATCATAAAATTTGCAAAAAACACTCAATACACATTTCACATATGTGATTCCTTGGTTAATGTGTTTCTATGTTCTCATCCGAAGAGTTCACTAGACTCTAGAGCCTCTACATTCATATCTTAACCTAGAGTTCTGATACCAATCTGTCACATCCCGAATCCGAGATATAGAATCTCGAGAATTTCCAAAGGAATGACCTTCGGATTCAACCAATGGATGCGACCAAACCATCTAAACCATACATCATGTTTCAATAGAGCAGTACTAATTACCAGCGGAAGTCTCATAAATTTTAAAACTATCTCCTTCAGTACAAATTCAATTAAAGTTTCCCAAACCAATATAAATTCATTACAACTGGGTGCCCAAAAGGGTCAAAACAGTATATCTAAATTCGTAAGGTCAAAGCTACATAAAGAGTATCAGTGTCTCATAAAACCAACATCCGCAACTATTACAACTGTCATCCATCTCTCTAGGTCTAGCAATTATTCATGATGAAAACCTGTTTCAAGTAGGGGTGAGCTTTGGAGGCTCAATAGGATAATCCAAGGAAACTACTCTAATCATTTTCACAGTCACATCATGCAACTTCACATAATAATATATATCTTACAATCATTCTCGTAATACATACTTTACAACCATTCTCATAATAACAGAACATCATTAATCATATTCTTATCATAATAACCATAATTACTTATATACCACCATTATCGCAATCATAGACATGGTAATCCATAACTTTCTCACACACCATTACTTCATGGTCATAATCATGCTAAAACATAACTTTCTCATATATCACCAATAAAATTCCACATCATAAACACACACAATCAGTGATAATGAACATAGACATGTAGCAAACAGATGATGAAATGACACACACAGACACACACAAGAATGATTATGGAATGAATGTTTATGATGCACAAAGTTCACGATGGAGTAAGATGATGAAATGTATGCAGATGTGGGGTGTTAGGCCTAGCCTTATCGTGAAATCAATTCTCACATCTCCTTCAGAGAATTCTACCCAAGAAATGTGTTCAAACATAGTTGACCATTTTCTTTCACGGATTGAATACCTAAAAGGTAGGCAAATACACACTTCCTTTTAGGGGATAATAACCCATGGTAGAAACCACCATTTTCCTTTCAGGGATTGGTTATCCAAAGGCAAGAATAGCCATAAAAATACTTATGCATACACAACCACAACAGACCCTCTTATCTCAAGAGTTCTGAAAACACACAGTGATCACTTCTGGAATCACTCTTAAACATATAAAGACGGTGATCATTTCTGGAATCACTCTTAAACTCAACTATACCAACACTTGGGTCACATAGGGACCACACATAGTGTACATGCGTATCTCATGCGTTATATACCCACAACATAAATATCACATAAACCATCATATCTTATGTATATTTCACTTCACACACTATAATATATCAGAATACACAGGAGCAGGTCACATCACACCACAAACTGAGGCAATTGATCCTAATGTTGCACAAATCACTACATACACTTCCATAAGCAAAAACATCATACACAACCTCACCAGGCCCATACCTAGTTGCCCACCTGGGCTTCGGTCTATGGGCAGGGTCAACCCTGAGGTTGACCGAAATTTTTGGTCCCTCACTTCGGTCCCCCCCAGCTTCGGTCTAGTTTCCAGAGAGTTAAGACCCCCCTTTTGTGATTTTTGATCGACCCCAGGGTCGACCGAAATTCGTAACAACCCAGAAAAATTCCCATATATTCGTGCCATTCATATTCCAACCTAAAAATATAAATTAAACATCCCGAATCACAATTTTCATAATAAACTCATCATCTCTAGTATTTTATACATCAAACTCACCTATATGCATTGAATTAGGTCATCATATCATCATAAAAATCTTGTTATACACATTTATATCAATCCATATACAACCTCATACATAGAAATCAAATATCATTAATTAACTTTTCATCATTAATGCATAACCCTCCTAGGTCATCATTCTTACTACAACCCATTACTATATTTCCTTGAAAGTATTAGAATAAGATCCAAGGAAAAACCTATCTCTTTTCCAAAGCTTTTTCTGCAACTTTTCAGAAATGGAAGATCACTACAAATCTCTTCTGGTAATATCCTCTTCTTCCTTGACCTTTACTCCTCTTCTTCTCCTTTCTTTCTTTCCCTTTTTATTTTCTTTCCCTTTTCTTCTTCAACAAAACCTCATGTTCAGATCTCCTTCCCTCTCTCCTTTGGTCTTGCGTTACAAGGCAAGGTTTCCCATAAATGCACAATCCCTATTGTAGACACTCCAATTTGCACAAATGTGCAGTTTCTCTGTTTTGCAGCTCCTGGAAGGCTTGGCTTGAGAATCGACAACTTCTAATCATCCTATGAATCTCACTCCTACCATGTGCTCAAATTCCTTAGAAATCTCAAAAACTCATGAAAATGACGAAAATATCCCTGGTGGCCCGACCTACTCAAATCCTTATCTGAAATTCATTTTAGACTCAAAATCGGAAATCCAAACCAAAAATTCTTTCAAACAAGTACCATATCGACCAGATTTGATGTCTGAAACAAAAATGACCATTTTGCCCCTAATAGGCCTTTTTGTCAAAATGGCATTTTTTTAGGTCAAAATAAAATTTTAATTTCAGATTTGATTTCTGCGAGTCAAGAACTTCAAGATGACTGTGAATTCGCCCAATTCCGAGTTCGAACAGTAATCGGGTCTTTTTGAGAATTTTCATAAAATTATTTGCCACGTGGCAGTCCTTGAGGATGTGGCACATTGTTGTCGTGTACATGTGGCGAGGAATCTTGCCACGTGTACACACAAAATATATTTAACTTCCAAAAAGCATCTTCAACAAATTAGATTCCCATATTTCAAATAAAACCCAAAAAATTTGTTATTTAAATAAAACCCCCCCAAAAAAAATTTTAATTTCAAAAGACCCCTAACCTCTTTTGTCTTATTCTATTTTTTTGTCCAATTTCAAAACCCTCGTGAACCCTTCTCCATTTTTCCAGTAAAACTCTTTTCTTTGGGCTTAAGAAAGCCCAGCCAAACAAGGCTTAGGTTTTGATTTTAAAGAAAATTTGAAAAAGAAAAAGGGGCTCTTTCACCATTCATCATCTTCTAAAGAAAAAAAACCTTAAGGAGAACCCTAACTCCATTCGTCCCTTCGGAATCCGGTGACCGTCGGCTGCGCGTCGGCGGCGGAACCTTTACCTTCGATCATTGTCTCCGGCGATCAATTTGCACCATTTCCGACGAACCATCAATCCGGTAATCTCACTCTTCTCTTCCATCTTCATTTTATTTTTCCTCCATTATTCTTCTTCTTCTGCTCCTTCTTCTTCCCCATCACCAGCAGCCGCGGCTGCTGCCGCAGCAGTAGCTCCTTCGCCCTCTTCCACTTCCTCTTCCCTCTGCTCTGCGGCGTTTCCCTCTCTTTGTTCTTCTTCCACTGCTCCCCCCCTTCACCGACCGCCACGGCTGTTGCCGCAGCAGCAGCGCCTTCTTCTTCTGCTCCATTAATCCAATCTTAAAACTCCATCTAATCACCTTCTTCTTCTAGCCGAACACCCCCAAAACAACCATCGTTGCAGACTCCAGTATCCCCTTGTTCAATCAAACACCGACCACCCCCTATTCTCTCTCCGTTTCACGCCACCATCAGCAACTCTCCCTCTCTCCTCTTCTTCCTTTCTTCTTCCACCTTCTA
>JAUPMG010182748.1:0-24012 GCA_031762675.1 Pachysandra terminalis
ATAAACACCGCCCATCATCAACCACTCGGAAATCAAAACATTTACCATCAATACGAACAACCTTGCGAACAACCCTCACCATTATATTCCTAAATTATTAACCTATCAGTATTCAATGACTGAACTTTGTCTCTTTGGTGGCTCCATTCCATTCATGAAGAACAATTACATTAGAAACCTAAAAGAGTAAAATTAGTAATTGCACAAAGACGTTAAGGCTTTTCATCAAATACATGGTGGGTTGAATAACAAAACAAAGAACAAATTTATATTTTTGAAAATCAGAAACATGAGAGGAAAAGAAAACCTCATTCCACAAATTATCATCTACCGACTATACAGAATGAAAAAGAAGTTGAAGTAAAGCACCTATTTTGTAGAGTAACAGGAAATAAAGAGATGAATAACTGACCTTTCTTTTGAATGATTGCAGGCCTTTTTTTTTTTTTTGATGATTGCAGAACCTACCTTCGCTCCTTCAACAAGGCTCAACAGTAGAAGTTACTGGTCTAAACGAGAAACAGGGACATGTCATATGCATGGAGAAGCATATGTGTAGGAACAGAAGTATATATTTGACATGTAATGATCGGTCAATGTGAAGCAGCAGCTTAGATCTACAGAGGGTTAAGGGTGAAGATGAAGCAGGCAGGTTAGCTGGACAGAAGGTTATAATGGTCAGACAGAAAGAGAAGCACACACACTGCTCAAACTGTCTCTAGCTGGACAGAAGGTTAAAATGGTCAGACAGAAAGATAAGCACACACACTGCTCAAAGTGTCTTTTATAATGGGTAATAGAAAATGCTAGTTGATTGATCCAATAAAAACCAGATTATCATTGTATAACAATACTAATTGACAGACTCAATAGAAACGGGGTAATACATGTATAATAATGCTAATCGACAGGCTAAACAAAACCAGATATGTATGTGCATTAATGCTATTTGATACCAGATTAAGCATAGACAATAATGCTAATTGATAGACTAATAAAAACCAGATGATGCATAAATAATAATGCTAATTGATAAACTTAATAAACAGATTATGGATGTGCATTAAAGAAAAACGATAAACCAAATCAACACCAGATCATGCATAGATAATAATGCAATCAATAGATTAACAAAAGCCCAGATTTAACATGCATTTCAGTACCAATCAATAAGTTAAATAAAAAAAATCAGATTATTCATGCATTCCAATACCAATCTATAGGTTAAAAAAAATCATATTATACATGCATTCCAAGACCAATCGATATGTTAAATAAAATCAGATGTTACATAAATTGGAATCCAAGGCATAGTTAAATAATAATAAATAAAAAATTATGCTTAGCTCTTAAGGATAGAAAATTCCACTTACTGATTTGATATTGTAGGATTATAAGCAAAACAATACTCCCCTTCACTTCGTATTGGTTGATTCCCCTCTCCAAGGTTTAAATAATAACTTTATTTATTTATTCATAGAAATCTGGTCATCCAACTCTCTTAGTTGACTAGGGCTGTTTTCAACCCTAATCCCAACTTAGGCTCCATTTGTTTCAGTGTAAAATAGGATACGGAAAACATTTTCAGCAAAAAATGTATCTTTCCGGTGTTTATTTCAATGTAAAACTATCCACATGTATTTCATTTTCAAAAACTGAGATGATTTTCTGGAAAATGACATACCTTTCAAAATTCCATGACATTTTCCGAAAAATTGAAATAGAGTGGAATCAACACCACTTAAATATTTTCTTTTCGTTTCGTTTTATCCAAGCCATTATCAACATGTGTAATGACCTCCACCACCTTCGATAGTTGTAAGACCACCACCTTGATGGCATATCGCAACTTACAACATGTTCATAACCATTAACAATGGCACCACCACCACGTTGTCATTGCCACTATCACTCTCAATAGTGGTGCACCACCACTATCATCACCAACTCTAGTGGTTACAAAAATATAATGAGGGGTAAGCCCTCATTACCTTCCAAAAAAAATTCTAATGGTTGCACCACTACCACCACCTTTGGTGGCGGCATATAATAGTGGTACTACATCATTTCTTCCATTACCATCAGTTCCAGCAATGGTGTCACCATCATCACCACCACCACCAATAGTGGTGGCACCACAACTACTACAACTGACAAAATGATGATCACCTCCAACAACACCACCACCACCAAATTGTCATCACCACCTGCACCACCACGTTTACCAACATTACCACCACCAGTTCTAACGGCGATACCACCACCACAACCAACCATAAAGACAATATTACCCTGAGAACATCATCAGTAGAGGTGGCAAAATCTGACCCAACCATCCAACTCGCTCAAACCCACCCTGTATATTAGCGGGTTCAGGTTGACAAAAAATAGAATTTTCTTAATCGGGACATTCTGAACTCAACTGAATAATAAATGGTTGGGTTGTGTTCGCGGGTTTGCCTTATAAACCCGTTAACCCGCCCAAACCCATCCAAACCCAAGAGACCCATTTATTAAATGAGCGGGTTTGGGTTGACCATATATTGATCCAGCCTGTTTCTAGCCCGATCCTGACTCATTGCCAATGTTAACCGTCAGCACTACCATGTTTTAGTAAGATCTAAAACCATTTTCCTAGCTTCACTCATTTCCACGCAAACACATGAAAGTGAAAAGTGCACATTTTCAATCAGTTTTTCATGCTTCGAACCAAACAATTGAAAAATAGATATTTTCCAGAAAATCATATTCGATGTAAAATCTTTTACATCGTAATAAACGAAGAATAATAATGAGTTAAGGGCTGGACTTTCAATCTCATTCTTCATCTCATTAGGGATTGGGTATTGATCCAGCACTAGAACATTCTAGCTACAGCTCAACCAGTTGTTGAGAACTTTCCACACTGAGATTAGATGAAGATAAAAATAGAGATTGGGACGCTCTTAGATGCTGGTTTCATCAAGTCGATCCAACACCTGACCTAGCTAGCCAATATTGTGCCAATCAAAAACAAGCATAGCAAGATACAGTGTTGCTTAGAGATTTGAACAAGGTCTGACCTAAGGATGAGTTTCTCTTGCTGAACCTGGATTGACTTATTGGCTCTGCTATTATTGGACACGGTCTTTTTTCATTTATAGACAGCTTCGATGGGTACAACCAGATAAAGATGGCACCGTCACATCGGGAGATGCAGAGAAGACATCGTTGTGAACCTCGCTTAGTAATTTCTATTAAATAGTGATGCCATTTGGTCTTGAGTACGTTGGGGTTACCTACCCATGGACTATGAAGACACTTTTCCACAACATGATGCACAAAGATGTGGAAGACTACGTGGATGATCTTGTCATCAAGACCAGGAAGCAGGGGAACCACATAGAAGATCTGCAGAAAGTGTTCAAGAGATGTTGTGAATTCTAGTTAGTGATGAACCTATTAATATGTGCCTTCAATGCGTCTTCCGAAAAATTTCTAGGCTTTATTGTACATTGACATGGTATATAACTTGACCCGACGAAGGTAAAAGGAGTGTTGAATATGATAACACCAATGTCAAGGAGCCAAAACAATTTCTCAGTAAGGTATCGTACATCAGATGGTTCTTACCCAAACTTGCACAACATATTGCACCTTTGGCAACTCTTCTAAAGAAAGATGTATCATATCTATGGACTGAACAATGCCAGAAGGCCTTTCGATAGATACAGTAGCTGCTGATCTCACTACACACTATGATAGTGCTGATCCTGGGCTGCACTCTATGTCTTTATCTTGCCTCTATAGATTCGGAGGTTGGTGTGCATCTTGAACAAGATGATGACAGCGATAATGAGCAGCCAATCTACTATGTGAGCCAAGTCCTAGATGGAGTAGAGCTATGATATTTGGGAGATAAAAAATAGTACTGGCCATTGATGTAGGTTTCGCAGTAACTCTACTACTTACTAGCACACTCAGTACACTTAAATTACAAGACCTGATCCAATAGGGTAAATTATTTCGGAGCCAAGCTTATCTGGCCAAGCAGCTAAGTAGTTGCTTCAACTGTCAGAGCTTGATATTACTCATGTCAATCCCTGAGCCTTTAAAGATAAAGCAATTGCAGATTTGTTGGCCAACTTCGCTGGCAATGATCAAGGGATAGAGAAAGACTTAGAGGGAGAGGTGTCAGATGATTGACGGACTGTGAACTTAGAGGACACCGAAGGAGAATGGGAGATGTTCTTTGATAGGTTATCTATCACCAAGGGTGGTAAAGCCGGCGTTGTGTTTATTGCATCAGATGGAAATGGTACTACTACTTCATTGTCATTTAAGTTGGACTTTCAAGGCAACTGTACAATGTTTCTGAGAGATCCACCCTTGCTGCATCACAAAAGGAGGGTACGAAAGATGATAAACATGGGGGGGAATAAGAAAGATAAGCTAAAATGTCCTCACTATGGAAAGACTTTTCAAACTAAGGAGCGTTGTTGGGATTTAATAGGATGACCAAATTGTCCTAGACCTTCCACTGCCCATACAGTAGAGGTTTTGGGGAAACATTTCATCAGCAATACAAGATCCATCTAGCATTGGAGTGATTTTGCAAGTGAATAATCATGATTAGTCTGCAGTTGTTTCCTCCTCAAGGAAGATGGTATCAGTTCCCGAAGAGGAAATTGAGCATGTTTGATGAATGGTGGCAAGTATGAAAGAAACAGCTTCTACTTCATACACTCAGTCAAGTATTCAACAACTTTTGCACAACATGTCACTCAGAATTCTTCTGATTCACCTTCTTGAGTTGTTGAATCGGGTGCATCTGATCATATGACTGGTATGTCCTCGCTTTTTTCCACCTATGATGTATATTCTGGCAGAGATAAAGTAAGGACAACTCATAGGCCCCTTTTATTTCTTGGAAGGAGACATGATTTCACTATGCCAACTTCCTTCATCCCTGTATGCTTCATGTTCCAAATCTTACAACCAACTTGTTACCTGTCAATGTTATGACAAAACACTTAAACTGTAGTGTAACCTTTGTTTCTTTATGTTTTCAGGACTTGAGTATGAAGACGACAGTTGGACGTGGTCATGAGGCTAATTGACTGTATCTCTTTGAGATGACGAAAGCTCGCCTCTTAGCAACAAAGGCAACATTTCATTTCATATCGTGCATTCTAATGTTTAGGGGTCTTCACCAACCACTTTTTTATTTGGTTGATGATATTTTGTATCTTTTGTTGAGGATTATACTCGTAGTGATTGGGTTTATCCTATGAAGTTTATTCCAACTTTAAGACTTTTCATAAGATGGTCCAAACACAATTTGGTACTTTAATTAAGATCCTTCGGTGAGATGATGGTAGTGAATACACCTTTTATGGCTTTACAATCCTACCTTTCTGACCACGGGATCATTCATCAAAGTAGTTATGTTGGACACCAAAGCAAAATGGGGTTGCTAAAAAAAAGAACCAACACGTGTTAGAGGTTTCTTCGAGATCTTCTTCTTGACATGAATTTCCCAAAGACCTTTTGGTGTGAGGTTGTTCTTACAACTACATATTTGACGAACAAAACGCCTTCACGCATTCTTCAGTTTAAACCCCCTTTGAATTTCTCTTTATGGATCAACTAGGTTGTTTATATTCCTTCTAAAGTTTTGGGTGTATATATCTTGTTCATATTCAGCGCTTTGATCACTCTAAATTAGATCCCGAGGCCCTTATCTTTCTTGGGTGTTCTTCATCTCAGAAAGGTTATAAGTGTTACTATCCATCTACTCAAAAGAAGTTCATCTCTATGGATGTAACCCTTTTTGAGTCAGTTATGTTATTTTTTACATCTTGGATATCTCTTCAGGGGAGACTTGTGATGGGGAAGAAGAGACTTGTGTCCTCCTCCCTTCTCTACCTCTTTGCTTTGGGGGCCAGGGTCCCTCCCGCAGTTAAAGATTTTGCTTGGTCTACATTCCTTTATCGCATCAACACTACGGACATGATTCAGAGGAGAAGGCCTTTCATGGCTCTGTCTCCGCAGGTTTGCCATTTGTGTTTGAGGTGTAGGGAGTCCGTGGATCATCTTTGTGTGGGTTGTAGTTGGGCCAGACAGATTTGGAGCTACCCCTTAAGTGTGATTGGTGTGGATTGGGTGAGTCCATGCTCTGTTAGGGACATGCTTGATCAGTGGTGGTTCCCCTCCTTGGGGAAACGTGAATGGATTTTGGCCAAGATTGTGTTCTTTGCTGTGCTTTGGGGTATTTGAGGAGAGAGAAATATCAGAATTTTTTAGGACAAAAGTAAAAAGTATGGGGGCGGTTATTGATTCTATTGTGAGCCTAGCATCTTCTTGGGCTGCTATCTTTCCCGAGTTCTCTGATTTGACTAGAGTGGATATTATTAGATGTTGGGAGCTTGGAGTATTGTCGTAATTGGTTTTGTATTTGGAATGTGGTTTTTGGGTTTTTGCATTTGTATGTCTTTTGGGCATCCTTGTCTGGGGATTTTTTCTGTTTTTCTGTTTTTCTTCTTCTTTTCTTTTTCTGATGTACATTCTCCTCTTTCTCTCGCAATAAAAATTTTCGTTATCGATCAAATAAAAAACTGTTTGTCCTTTCTTTTATGACAGTGATAATACTCCCAATTCTCCAGATTGTGTAGGTTCTGAAGTAGAGTACTTGAAAGTCTATACAAGGAAAAGGAGAAATCTAATGATTAAAAAAAAAAAGGAAAAGGAGAAATCCAATGATAAAAAAAAAAAAAGGAGAAATCTAGTCACAGTGTTAGCAGCCGATCCATCACTTCAGTCAGCATATTTGGACTAAGGTAATCAGGTTCATCCCTCTTCTGAAACTCATGCTTTTGTTGAACAAGCTACCACAACATTTGATAGTTTTGAACTTCCCATTGCACTTTGTATAGGGATATGACTGTGTATCAAGCACCTCATTTCTAATGTTGTTTCCTACCATTCTTTGATTTCTATTCTCCTTTATTGATGCCATTTCATCTATTTCCCTTTATTCCAGTGTCACAGATACACTTACCAAAACTTGAGTGGAAGGAAGCAATGATTGAAGAGACAAAATCCTTAGAGAAGAATAACACATGGGAAATTGTCACTCTTCCTAAAGGAAAACAATTTGTAGTGTGTCCTATGAAGCACAAAGCTGATGGTACAGTGAAAAAATACAAAGCTAGACTCATTGTCGAGGGGTATACCTTGACTTGTGGAATTGACTACCAATACACGTTTGTCCTGGTAGCAAAAGTGAATTCCATAAGGTTGACTATATCCTTAACTGCACATTTCATGAGGTTTGAAGAATTCGATGACAGGCCTTCGCTCCAAAAGATCCCAGGATTGGTCGATTCGGAATCAGCTGGATTGGAGGGATCTGGTCGTTACATCAGTTGGATATGAAGATTGCTTTTCTACATGGTGATTTACAAGAGGAGGTATACATAAGACAGACATTAGGGTTCTAATTTCCCTGTAGTGAAGGTAAAATGTGCAGACTCAAAATGGCCATGTATGAGCCAAAACAAACTGCATGTGCCTAGTTAGAGAGGTTAGCTATGCAGTGAAAAAATATGGATACTCTCAAAGTCAAGCAGATCACAGCTTATTGAGAAGATAACCATTGCACTATTGTATATGTGGATGACATTATGTTGACAGGTAATGACTCAAAAGAGATTAAGAGACGTAAGAATCATGTAAGTGAGAAGTTTAAGATTAAGGATCTTGGACCTCTAAAATACTTTCTTGGGATTGAAGCTACCAGGTCATGAAAGGCCTAGTTATCTCTCTATGGAAGTATGTCAAGACCTTATGGAGATAGCGAAGTCATGTTCAAAAGGAGCTGATATTCTGATTGAAGACACAAGAAATTAGAGATTGTCGTTCAGTTCTTTCACCTGTTTGAGAAAGACTCAAATCCTCATCTTCATATAGATATATATATATATATATATATATATATATATATATATATATATATATATGATGAATATACAACAATTATAACAAATATTGAGTTTCCTTATTTATAAAGAACTCTTGTCAGAAGAGATCTCAAAGAATAATTTATGGAGAGAATTAAGGATCTAAGGAGACAATTAAGGATTGCAAATATATCTATACGTAAAGGGAAACAAAACAACTAAGATCTCATGTGAACTCAATCAACTCCTTGATTGTAGCCTTGCATGTAGGTTATAAGATATTGAATGTACCATGGGGTAATCCAGGTATTGCATGATTTGAGTCGCCCGATCAAGTGTCTTCTACACACCCCGTAAACAAGAACGACGGCTCGACCAAAGTCCAAGATTGACTCGTTAGTCTCGAAAAACATTTCGAGATAAGGTTTTGTAAATATATCAACCAATTATTGTCAGGATGGAACAAATTGTGTGATGAGGGATCCAAGGATCACTTTCTAATGAACAAAATGATAGTCAATCTCAATATGCTTTATATTAGCATTGAAAATAGGATTGATTGTCATATATAAAGCACTGAGATTATCGCATAAAAGTACAAACGGTTGCAATTGAACAATACCAAGATCGTGAAGATAAAAAGATACCCAAGTGAGTTCAGTTGTGGTAGATGCCATGGCACGATATTCTGCCTTGGGCTAGAGTGGGCTATAGTAGAATGTTTCTTAGCACTCCATGAGATGCAATTGGAACCAAGAAATGTGAAGTAACCAGTCATGGATCATCGAGATGGACAGTCGGCCCAACTGCCTTGTATAGCAGGAGAAAATATCTTTGTTAAATGACGGAGGATAGTACTCAAATTTTAATTGTCAAAAGTTTAGAATACATATGAAATCAAATAAAATAGAATGGTTGAGGAAAGGTGAGGAAATCACAATTATCTGAAAGCGTTTGGTCTCTTTTTCTATTGGAAATTACTAGATGGACAATATATGATGTGATGTTGTTCCTTTAGAAGTTGTATTTTTCTTGTCATTTTGGCAATTTCTTTGAAGGTAAATACACTATGGAGAGAAAAAAAAAAATTTATGCATTTTGGAAAGATGGACACAAGATGTTTGTGCCTCTGAACCACGAGTATGGTCAAAACTTAAGTGAAGGAGGTACTTCATATCTAACTGTATTAGAAACTAAATCAATACAATTTAAAAATGATCGATAGAAGAGGATGAGAAAGAGATCCATAACAGATGGTATGGCATGAACTTTAAGGCAAGTTCATGTCAAAAGTGTGAGTTTGATGTAAATCAAAAGCTAGAACGATTGATGCACAAAAGAATAAGCATAAGTTCCTAAGGAGGCTTGCCTGAAATTAACAACCGGTTTGGAAAACTACTGAAATCACACTTGTTAGTAGCAACTTTGACTATAATTATTCCTTCCATGGCCCATTAAATTAAAACGGTTTTAACCGATACATGCAAAAAATGAGTATAAGATTCAAGACATAAGATATATAGAAATCACCAACCTTATTAGACGTATATGGAATTTATCAATACATTAAGGCTGCGTTTGGATTTGCTTTCAGAAAGTTGTTGTTAGAAGCAAGAAAGTATAAGCAAATTCATTGCTTTTCAGAATATCTTTTTATGAAGCAAAATTGTTTGGTAATTTTTGTTGAACTGCTAAAAAGCAAAAAGCATGTTTCGTAACTATAAGCTGATAAAATAACCTTTTTCTATCATAATATTATTTTAACTATTATTTCTCTACAATTAAAGTCTCAGAATTGGGGACTGGACCCATCCCGGTGATTCTGGCCAGTCCAGATCCGGTACAAAAATTGGATTTCCCTTTAAAAATAAATAAATAAAATAAAATAATTGGATTGACTGGACTGGAGGTACCTGTCACTGGAACGGCAGTACCAGTCGGGACTTGTCAGTACCGAACCGGTTCAGGTCGATACCTGTCTGGACCGTTCCATTTATAAATTACCAAAAAAAAAACACTGGATTGGTTGGACCGGTTGTACAGGCTGGTCCATACTGGTTTCGATTGGACCAATCGGATCCAAAGCCACGATACAACTGTTGTATTGTGAGGCCTTGGATCGAACCGCTCCAACCAAAACCGGTACGGACCGGATCAGTCCGATCGTTGAAACCTTGGTGGATATGACTGACAGAAGCCGAAGAAACAGAGAGTTTTCTAAAACGTTGGAGGGCTCCGAGATGATCGTCGATCGTTGGAGAAGATGGCGTTGGCAACAAGTGCTCTTCTCCCAGAGTTTAGAGAAACTGACTATCGAGTTTCTGAATTAAAGCAAAAAAGCAATATTTTATTTTAAGTGAAAAGCAATGTTTTATTGCTTCTCTATTAAAGCAAAATAATTGCTTTTTTGCTTCTCATTTGAAGCAAAAAAAAGTACTTTATAAAAATAAACCAAACGGTAATTTTGCTTCTAAAAGTAAACTTTTGCTTCAAAAAGCAAAAAAATGCTTTTAAAAAGCATTACCAAACACAACCTAAGTTAAAATAGTTTAATTGATACATGTAAAATGAGTATAAGATTCAAAACATGGAAAATCACCACAGCAATAGCAAAAGATCATTTCTAGCATGATCATCACAACAATAACAGAATGCTTAAAATCTAGTTTGTGTCAAATTGTTAATTACAATGCAGTTTTTTCTAATCTCTCATACTTTCCCAGTAATGACACCAACTACACCCATCTACTTCATGGAGTGTCCGAACTCTATGAAAAAATCATTAGAGTCGAGCAACTCATCAATAGTGTTCCATGACCCCTTGTCTGTTAAAATAGTTTCATCAAACAAAAAATGACCCTTGTGTTGCCTCAAGATGGCATAATAATTATTATCGAAACGTCTTAAGCTTTGAGGGTCCATCTCCATTGTGGTTGTGAGATCGAAGAAACTTCTACATATATTTCTCAAAGAGACAACATATGTGGAATTTAGAGTAGAACCTACATCTCCCTCCCTGTGAAATTATAAAGTCAAATGTAAAAGAAACTGCAATGTATCACTCCCAATGTATGTGCACCTGCAAAAAGAATATTATGCTTTAAGTTTTCTTATTGTACATTCAAGAGTGTCCCATATCCATGCATCCTATTTGCCTACAAAATAGAAGCCATTAAACACATTCTCTTACAAGAAAATAAAACATACCCGATAGCACCACAAGGTTATGCACTGATAGACCTTTCTGTGCAAAGTTCATCTTAAGATATGTGAAATTGGTGAACGACGATAGGATGTTGGACAAAGCCTCTGAGACCAATGACACCGTCTCATATCTTCTACCAGTCAATACCTCTCACATAGTTCTTTTAAACTAGGAAAAATGAAAACTTAAACAGCCAACAATTAATGGTAAAAAAAAATCCAGTCATAAAGAGAAGATCAAGAATGGAAGGCTAATCTTACAAGAAACAAAACTATCACTTGTAGCCAATGTCAAAATAACAGCACAAGACAACTCCGGAGAAAAGCTACTTTAATTGCTCTTTCACATCTTCAATTACAACAAATCCAAATAAGCAAGATTTAGAATTGCATCCTTCTTAGCTTTGATTGTTGCAGTAGAATGGAGTAACACAGATGCATTACAACATAGATGTCAAGCGAAAGTTAAGCCTAAGCCAGTGTTGTATAGTGGTTAATCTTGTCTCTATGATGAACAAGCAAAGACTTCTTAGTGCATAATGTGCTTATCAATAACATTTGAAAATTAAAACTATATTACCATAACAAAACAGTTATGAAAACATTCTAATGAATTTTGCAGGTAGCTTAGGCCTATTGGAAACATGTTTCCTAGTTATATTCTTGATTATTGCTTCAACTTGAGGACAACTTCTTTTGTAAAATTATTTTTTCAGTGGAACTCTATCTCCAGTTGTTACTAACTCAAACCATGAAGAAACCAAGCAGAACAACTTTTAAAAACCAACACATCTCCATGGCTAACAACTAACTCTCCCTTTGTCTTCTTCTCTCACTAACAGTCATTTTTTTTCTGCGCTCTTACTAATCGTTATTGCAACACATACACAAGGAAAACACAGAGCATTGCTTCTTTTTTATAGAGTTAAGCATATAATAGCATTTATCATACTTAGCTTCTCATCTACTTTAGTGCTTTCTGTTTAGAAAATATAGGCTTTGTTGGTTTCTATCTCCCAAGGAACATTATGTAAGAACATGCGGGTCATATTTTAACTTCCAAACTTGAATACATAAGATGTTTGAAAGTTAAAATAGAACCTACGTGTTTTTACATGATGTTCCTTAGGAGATGAAAACCAAACAAGACACATGTTTTCTAAACAGAAAGCACCAAAGTCGATGAGAAACTAAATATGATAAAGACCATTATATGCTTAATTCTATAAAAAAGAAGCAATGCTCTGTGTTTTTCTTATGTGTATATGTTGCATTAACTATTAGTGAGAGCTTAGAAAAAACAATGACTGTTAGTGAGAGAATAAGACAAAGAGAGTTGGCTGTTAGCCATGAAGATGTGTTGGTTTTTTAAAGTTGTTCTGCTTGGTTTCTTCATTGTTTGGGTAAGTAGCAACCGGAGATGGAGTTTCATTGAAAAAACAACTTTACAAAAAATGTTGTCTGCAAGTTGAAGCAATAATCAAGAATATAACTTGAAAACATGTTTCCAACCGGCCTAAGCAACCTACAAAACTAATTAGAATGCGTTTTCATGACTATTTTGTTATGGTAATATAATTTTTTATTTTCAGATGTTATTGATATGCACATTATCCATTAATAAGTCTTTGCTTGTTCATCATAGAGTTAGAGATTAACCACTATGCAACACTGGCTTAGACATAACTTTTGTTTCACATCTCTGTTTTTTTATTTCAGGGTTGTGATACATTTGTGCTACTCCACTCTACTGAAACAATCACAGCTGAGAATGATGCAATTTAAAAATCCAACTTATCCGGATTTGACGTAATTGAAGATGTGAAAGAACACTTAGAGAAGCTCTGCCTTAAAATAGTGTCTTGTGCTAATATTTTGACATCGGATACAAGAGAGTCAGTGTCCTAGGTAAGATTAGTCTTCCACTATTGATATTCTTTCCATGACAATCTTTTTACCATCAGTTGTCAAAGTTGTCGACTATTCAAGTCACCAAGATAATTTTCTTTTTTTCAATTCAAAAGAACTATGTGGAAGGTATTGACTGGTAGAAGAGTTGGAATGGTGTAATTGGCCTTGGAAATCTTATCCAACTTCTTGTCATCATTCGTCAATTCACATCTTTTAAGATGAACTTTGTACAGAAGGTCTATCGGTGCATGATCTTGTGGTGTTATCAGGTTTGTTTCATTTTTCTTATAAGAAAATATGTTTCTTTGGAAGATAATTGGGCTTTGGTTTTGTATGCAAATCAGATGCATGTGGAGAGATACTTCTGAATGTGGAATAAGAAAATCAAAAACAATGTTCTTTTTGCTGGTGCAAAAAACACTTGGAGTGGCATATTGCAGCTTCTTCAATAACAAACTTTACAACTTCACAGTGAGAGGAGATCCAAATCAAACTCTAAACTCCACATATACTGTCTCTTTGAGAAAGAAGTATAAGCCTCTCCAACGCCACAACCACTATGGAGATGAACCATTAATGCTCAAGACATTTCGAATCATTATTATGCCACCTTAAAGCAATACAAAGGTGTCTTCTTGTCTGTTAAAACTCTTCTAACAGACATGGGGTCACGAAACAATATTGCTAATTTACTTTAATGATTTATTCATAGAGTTCAGTCACTCCATGAAGAGGTTGAGTGCAGTTGGCATCCTTACTGGGAGAGTATGAGAGATTAGGAAGAACTGCATTGTGGTTAACAATTTGACACAAACTGGGTTTTGATCATGCTGTTATTGTTGTGGTGATAGTGCTAGAAAAGACCTTTTGCTATTGTTGAGGTGATTCTCCGTGTTTTGAATCTTATATTCGTTTTACATATATCAGTTAAACCGTTTTAACTTGATGTATTGGTAAATTCCATACAGCACCTCTAAGGTTGGTGAAATCCATATATCTCCATGTTTTGAATTGTTTTAATTTACTGTGAATGAGTAATTATTGTCAAAGTTTCTAATCCAAGCGTGGTTTCAGTAGCTTCTCAAACCAATTGTCAATTTCAAGAAAGCCTACTTAGGCACTTACGTTTATTCTTTTGCACATCAATGCTTCTAGTTCTTGATTTACATCAGGCTCGCCCTCTCAAGGTTTAACAAACCGGAATCAGAGATCGGACCAATCTCGTCCGGATCCGGTACAGAAAGCAAAAAAAAACAATTAAAAAAATTTCAGACCGGCACTGGACCGACAGGACCGGTCGTCGGGCTGCCGGACCGGCGGAACTGGTGGGACCAGTCGCCTAACCGGCGGCACTGGTCACCAGAACGTAACCCAGCGATACAATTCATTGTATCACAGGTTGGAACCGGACCGCAATGGTCCGGTCCCGGTTCGGACTGGCCAGTACGGACCGGTATCGGCCGATCCATGAAACCATGCACCCATTTAACATGAACTTGCCTCGAAGGTCATGTTATACCATCTGTTATGGCTCTCTTTCCCCTTCTCTTCTATCAATAATTTTTAAATTGCATTGATTTAGTTTCTAATACAATCAGATGTAAAGTACCTCCATTTTAAGTTTTTGTCATACTCTTGATTCAAAGCCACAAACATCATGTGTCCATCTTTCCAGAATGTATAAATTTTTTTTCTCCATGGTATATTTACCTTCAATGAAATTGCCAAAAAGACTAGGAAAAAACAGCTTCTAAAGGAATAGCATCCATTATATATTGTCCATCTAGTACTTTCCAATAGAAAAAAGAGACCAAACACCTTTAGATAATTGTGATTTCTACGTCGTTCTTCAACCATTCTATTTTGTTTGATTTCAGATGTACGTAAAACTATAATGATAGCTATTTGATTGTACTTTTGACAACTAAAATGTGAGTACTATCCTCTATCAATTAACAAAGAACTTTTCTCCTGTAATATGGGGCAGTTGGAATACCTCGTCGTAACATTCTTCTTCTACTTTTGATGCAACCAACACCCATCAGATCATCAGTGCCCTTATTCATCTGCTTTTCCAATGGTCGAATAGCAAGTAGAATTTAAAGATAAACACAATAGATTTATAATATGGAACATAACATTTCCAATTCCCAAACAAACTACAACAAGTCCAAATTAATGAAGTAATATCACATACAAAGGTATTGGGTTGTGAAAACAGCAAAGAAATGGAGTTGTTGGATCAACCACACCTTGATCTTACTTCAAAGATTCTACAATTATTTGTTGGAAAATGGTTAAACAGTTGTTGTCCAAAAGAAGAAAACCCTGGCATTCAAGTTGTAACGACAAACTCATTCGAGTGCCTCAATTAGGTGCTGACTGTTGGAAAAGGAGAAATTAGAATGTTGATATCTTTTAATCTAGAAACTAGACAATCATTAACATTATTAGCAAATTATAAACCTTTTGTGGTCACCCCTGGGTCGGGTGGACCCTAGGACGATCGGGTTACATGGAGTCAGCACCATTCATTGGGTTAAAGGTGTGGATGGTCACTTATGGGTTGATAATTTGAATGCAAAATTAGATAAAAGTTATGAAATTCAGGTGGTCTAAACCAAAATTCAGGTAAGGGGGTTTATTTGAGAGAGTGGGAAGGTTTTAGAAAAAATTTCTAGAACATTCCTAAAAAGATTCTAACAAAAGAAAATATACTAAAATAGTTTTTAAAAAAAAATATTCAGAATTTCTAAGACCCTAAATACACTAAGAAATCTTGGCAAAATACTAAAAAGGGATAAAATAAAATAAAATGCTAAAAATCCTAGAAATTCAACAAATATACTAAAAATCCTAAAACCCTAAGTGACCTAAAGAAAATAAAATGGGAGCATTCAAAGTAAAAACAAAATCCTTACATAGATCATGCAAACATAAAGTAAGCTCCGTAAAATGGTGAGCTGTTATAAATCTAACTCATCCACGAAACTAAAACAGAGTAGCATCAACACATAAAATTGGACAGCAAGAATCATTTAGACTTTTATTGCATTCAAGATTCCATATAAGCATGAACTCTGTTGTTAAACTCTTACGATTCATTGTATGAATCTTACGATTTGATTCGATTTGACCCTAGATCGATTCACATCAGTGAATAAATCGATTTATGTTTGAATCTTACGATTTACGATTTAATCGTATGACTCGTACGATTCAACTTTGCATCAACAAAGAAAAACGACCTCTTCTTTTTTATTGAATGATTCCCTTTTTCTTGTTTGATCCATGTTTATATAGAATATAGTACTCTAAAACAATTAAATATACATAAAGAAATAATGTTTACTTATTTTAAACAATAAAAAACCATTTTCCTAAGAGAAATCCCAAAAACGAAACCCCAAACCCTACTTCTAATAATATTACTATGAATATTACGATTTACAATTCAAAATTACGATTCGATTCTAAGTGGCGCCTAACAATTTTTTATTCGATTCATGATTTGACAACATTGAGCATGAACAGAGCCTATGAGCAGTTACAGACAATCACAACTATAGACAAAGCATGGAAATATGAGAATCAGATATCATTTGAGCACATGGTGCAAATTTGACTAAAGGAGTTACCTGTAGCAAATCTTTGGAAAACTCCTTGTGAGTTCCTTTGAGCTCCTTCTAGTTTGACTTGAGAATGATGGCAACAGTTTCAAAGATGTGTGATGAGAGGGTTGGTTTCAGCTGTGGGAAAGGGGAGATTAGGAATTGAGTAGAACAGAGGAGGGGATAGGCACGGAGTTCAGTTCAGGTTGAAGGTGGAGAGATAGCCTGCGAGAGGGTATGCCAGTTTGGTTGCTCAAAAACAGAGGATAAAAGAGGAGGTTACAGGTTGAAGAATGAAGGGTTGGCTTACTGATTACCGCTGATTGTAGCTGAGATAAGAAAAGGAGTGGGTTTCTGGTATGGGAGAAGAGGGTTTGAATCGATGGGGTTGTCGGTGTATGGGTTTTGAGTGTGCTGCTGCAACTGTTGCAGCAGCAGCAGCAGCAGCAAGGGAGAGGGAGGAGAAGTTAGGGAGAAAATGGATGTGAGAGAGGCTGGAGAGTGAAACGGTGGTGTTGGAAGCTGGCTGCTGCTACTGCTGCGAGGAATTAAGGGAATTTAAGAGGGTGGAGCAGCTGGTGCGGAGAAGATGGAGAAGAGATGCGATGGGGTTGAGTTGGAGATAGGTGCAGGAGGAGCTGCGGGATATTTGGGTGGAGGAAAAAAAAATGCGAATGATTTGTTTTGGTTGGAATTTGGAAAACCACCTACCCCTCTATAGTTCAACCATTTATCACACTTCCTGTAATGATTAATTTTGGTCGGAGTTTATATTTGCAGAAGAAAATGTGCTCCATTTTAGCAATTAATTTTATTTTGAGAATGCAAGGCCAAACCATTCCAAAGCCAGGATACCCAAAATCAACCATCACACAAGGTCTTGTGTGTGAGAGAGAGAGAGAGAGAGAGAGAGAGAGAGATGGGGTTCAGCTGTTCCAGAGCATCATCAATCTTAAGCATGCCTTGTTTATCTTCAGCAATGAACCCCAAAGAATGAATGTCATATGAGCCGTTCAAGTCACCGGCGTCAATATCCCTGATGTTATCGTCTTTTGGCTGTCGGTGATCGTCGCATGCATGAGTTGGTTATAGTCGAGAAATCGTCGAAACCTGTTGATGAATCATCCGTTTGATTGTCTGATGTACGATGAGGATGGCTTTACTCATTTTCTAATCCCTCTGTCAACTGCTGTTTTGATCGGCGGAATCTCCCATAACGGAAACGTTGCAGAAGAGGGAAGAGGGAAGAGGGTGAGAGGGCGGAAAAGTTGCAGAAGAGGGGATTAAGATTGTTGGGTTGGCTGAAATGAAGAAGAAGAAGAAGAAATGAGAGAGATTACCAGAAAAGGGAAGCGAGTTCGCTTGAGTGTAGTTGATCGCCGGAGAATGGTAAGAGGTGGTGCCGGCGCCGAATGAAGGAGATGAGAGCTTAGGACGTCCCTCTAGATGAAGAAGAACTGAGCAGAAATCCAGCGAAAAATGGAAGAAGAATCGAGATCCCTCTAGATAGTTCGTCCCTGGGATTTTAGAGCCAGGAAGGGCGGTTGGGGTTTTTCGAAATTAAAATTTTTAATTGTATAATTATAGGGGTTTCATTGAAAATAAGAAATATATAAGAAGAATTTTTCTGAAAGAATCAAATATTTTGGATTTATTTTGAAATTAAAACTTTGATCTCGCTTTCGGGTTGTTAGCAGATATTGATATTTGTGAGCACATGTGGCGAGGTTCCTCCCCACACATGAAAGCTGCGAACGAAGCTTAGCACGTCCCTCTAGATGAAGAAGAACTTAGCAGAAATCCAGAGAAAACATAGAAGAAGAATCGAGATCCCTCTAGATGGTTCGTCCCTGGGATTTTAAAGCCAGGGCGGTTGGGGTATTTTGAAATTAAAAATTAAAATTGTATAATTTTAGGGGTTTTATTGAAAATAAAAAATATATAAGATAAGAATTTGAAAGATTCTGAAAGAGTCAAATATTTTGGATTTGTTTTGAAATTAAAAATTTGATATCGCTTTTGGGTTGTTAGCAGATATTTGAGAGCACATGTGGCGATATTCCTCCCCACACATGAAAGCTGCGAATGACGCACATCACCCATAATTGTCACGTGAAAATAAATTTACAAAATTTTCAAAATAGTCCGATGTAAATGAATTGGCACGTGACGACTTTTGGCACGTTTAATGCGTGCCCGCGTGCTTTCGGGCTAGCACAATTCGCAGCCTATGTTGGACTGTGCCGTGTCATGTCGTACCTATTTAGAGAAACCCGAGGCCCAGTGCGGCACAGGGACCATGGCACAGGTTGGGGCGTGCTAGACAGGTGTGCTAGGCCGCCTACCACCCCGACTCGGCCAGATATGAAAAAAGATAGAACTTTATAAATTTAAACTTATAAAATTTATAAAAAAAAAATTATAAAATATTTAAGTTTAAACATTAAAACTTATAAAAACTTGTAAAAACCTAAAAAACTTATAAATTAAACTTATAGAAGATTATGAAAATTTATAAAATATATGAGTTTAAACTTATAAAAAAAATATAAATTTAAACTTAAAAAAAATTTAAAATCCTAAATCTTAAATATTATCTTGTAATACTAGAAACCCTAAAAGAAAATATAAACCCTAAATATTAAATCTTAAAAATAATTTACTTGTACATACTGACCTGAGTGAATGCATCAACTCTTGGGACGAAATAATAGCAGTAACAACTGGCTCTTCAATTGTTCATGAAGGTTTCAACATGCTTACTGGGGCAAAAAGAGATCACTAAACCCTAAATGAAGAGTAAAAGATCCTGAAGGGGGAAAGCAAACAAATGGCGTGGGAAAGAGGGTTACAGAAGAGAGAGAGAGAGAGAGAGAGAGAGAGAGAGAGAATATCAGTAACAACCGTCTCTTCAATAGTTCATATAGGTTTCAATGTGCTTACTTGGTCAAAAAGAGAGCACTAAAACCTATATGAAGAGTAAAAGATTTTGAACAGGAGAGCAGACGGATGGCGTGGGAAAGAGGGTTACGGAAGAGAGAGAGAGAGAAGGAAAAAAAAAAAAAGCTATGATCAAAGTAAAAAGGGCTTTTTCGTCTTTCAATTTTTTACATTTTCCCAAGCAAAGGTAACAGCTTCCAACTAGGGCTATCTCATCATTTTACCCCATCCGTTGACCCCATTCAACTCGAGTTTCTGATAGAGGATGCCAGTGTAAATTGTCAAACGTGAAGGGGTCTGATTGCTTTTTTCAAAAACCTCTGAGGAGGTAAGAGTAGTTTTCCCTAATAAATATATCTATACTACTATTAAAAGCAAATACTACTTTTAAGAATATTTTCGTACACAATTCATTTTTTTTCTTCTTTTTTTTTTAAATTTATACCTATACATATATAGATATCCTTTTCTTTTCTATCTAAAAGAGTGGATAGAGTCCAAATTTTTCAATACATTCCTTTTTTTAATTTATTTTCAAACAAACGTTAGAAAAATGTTAGATATTTTTGTTCCTTCTTTTTTTTTTTTAAATTTATTTCTATACATATATAGATGTCCTTTTCTTTTTCTTTTTTTTTTTCGTTTTTTTGGAAGGTAAGTTTTTTATAAATATATCAAAAATAGGAAGTTATGTACAAAACACAGTCCCAAGGATTAGACGCCGGCAAATCTTCCAAACAATACAAGGACAAGGACAATCACACAATCTAAAAGAGTGGATAGAGTCCAAATCTTTATCTATTTTTTTTAACCGTATACATTCAAATTTTTCAATACATTCCTTTTTTTTTTTTAATTCTTGATGTTAATTATCTACTTTTCTTCTTTTTTTTTAAACCTTTTTTTTTTTTTTAATTTTCATCCAAAAAAAAACTTCTATCCAAAAAAAAAAACTTATATAGATGTCGTTTTCTTTTCTATCTAAAAGAGAGGATAGAGTCCAAATTTTTAAATACATTCCCTTCTTTTTTTTATTCTTAGTGTTAATTATCTATTTTCTATCCAAAAAAACGTTAGATACGGGAGATGCCATTTTCTTTTCTATATAAAAGATTCCTTTTTTTTTTTAATTCTTGGTGTTAATTATCCTTCTTGTTTAACCGTATACATTCAAATTTTTTCAATACATTCCATTTTTTTTAATTCTTGGTGTTAATTATCTATTTTTTTTTTAATTTCTATCCAAAAAAAAGGTTAGATACGTCAGATATCCTTTTCTTTTCTATCTAAAAGAGATGATAGAGTCCAAATTTTTCAATACATTCCATTTTTTTAAAAATTCTTGGTGTTATTTTTTTAACCGTATACATTCAAATTTTTCAATACATTCCTTTTTTTTTTTTTTAATTCACCTTTTTTTTTTTTTAAATTTCTATCCAAAAAAAAAACCTCTATCCAAAAAAGTTAGATACGGTAAACTCCTAATTACACTCTATGTCTTTCACATTCTCCTTATCACAATTTGAATTGTTATCACGATCTAGGTTTTTCATCATGTTTATATAAGAGGACAGATATTATAAGGAAACATGAATAGTTCTCAAGGAACTCTCAAGTGGACGTCGAGACTGGAGAATACGCTATACAAGAGTGGCTCATAGTGTGTTATCTCAAACAATATCAAGTACTTCCCTTCGTTTCCTTCTGTTGGTTATCTATTATTTTTTGCTAAGAATCATCTAATTGGTTAGTTTCTATCTACTTTATATGTTATATATAGATATCACCATAAGCTTATGATGATTATTTTTCCACTAATTTGAATCGACCTGGGGTTAAATTAAATTAAATCATAAGATTCATAGAATGAATAGTAAGATTTTGATAACGGAGAGCAAAACCATGCAAGGGTAGGTCCCACCCCATTCTATGTGCAGCAGAGTGCAATCTTGTGTTCTTCAGCTCAAACCTTAGATTACATGAACTAATATTTCTAAACCTTATCTTTATTAAGGCAACAACATCCTCTCCTGCAGTCCCACCTATCTCTCCAATAAGAACAATACCTGGAATGTAAAGAGCATGCCATATGAGATGATGTACATCCATAAACTCTTTTTCTTTTTAACCACAGCTAAATATATTCTTTTAATCTCATTGAGTGCCTTCGAAAATAGAATCTTGATAGATCCTCCTATTTTTTATGAAGAGAATGAATGTCTGGTCATAGGTTCAAATCTTACTTGGGGAGATTTGATTCATTCTGAATTAAAGAATTCAGGATAAAACCATGTAAAAATAAAAATCTTCCATGAAGGATAGTGCCTAAGAATTGTACGCAAACGAGAAGTACTAATAAGTTTTACAAGGCAGAGGCCTCTATTTGCTTCCCTTTCCCATCATAATTGAAGAAATTTTGGGTGCTACAGTGATATTGTAAGAAAACACATTTATGTGCTTAAATACAAGTGTAGGAGCAGAAATTTTGAGATCAAAAGATGTCACATGACATGATCTCAAAAGGTGGACCCCACTTAGAGATAAGACTCCTCAAATAAGTAAATAGAATTTTTGACTTTAGAAAAAGAGCTACTAAATTGCTCTAGATGGGTCCCGCAGAGAACTATTAAATTATAATTGTAATAATTCTCATTAAATATGAATTATCCTAACAAAATAGAAAAATTCTAGATAATTCTCAAAAGAATTATCTAATCAAAATTTATATAATTCTTAAATAAATAATTATCTTATATTGGATAATATCTTAAAGTGGTTGAGAACAAGTAGAACTCTACCCACCCATATGGAGATAATCCCTAACTAAGTTAGAAATTATCTCTAATCCAAGGAGAGCTCTCCCCTCAAAATTTATAAATAGGGGGTAGTCCTCTCCCATTCGAAAGGGAGAAAAATCATAAAGATTAAGGATCAGAAGAAGGAGAAGAGATATTGAAGCTCTACCGCTCGGATACCTTGAAGATTTGAAGTCTTGAAGACCTGGAGATCTTCAGATTCGAAGCTCTAAAATACAGCATTCAAGCCTGAAGATTTAAGTTCTTCATTCTCTGAATACGCTCAAAAGCCCAGAGATCCAAATCAAGACGAAGTCATCCTGATTTTCCATAAGTCTACAAGCCCGAAGATCAAACTGAAGACTTCTTCAAGTTCTTCAATCTCTGAATACGCTCAAAATCCCAGAGATCCACATCAAAGTTGAAGCTTTTGGTTTATATCTTCTATAAGTCTACAAGCCCGAAGATCAAGCGAAGACTTCTTTAAGTTCTTCATTCTCTGAATACGCTGAAAGGCCTAAAGATCTACACCAAAGTTGAAGCCTTTCGACCCACATCTTTTATAAGTCTACAAGCCCGAAGATCAAGCCGAAGACTTCTTCAAGTTCTTCATTCTCTGAATATCTCAAAGGCCTAGAGATCTACATCAAAGTTGAAGCCTTCAGTCCACATCTTCCATAAGTCTACAAGCTTGAAAATCAAGCCGGAGACTTCGCATCAACCCAAGATTAAGCTATTGTAGCCCTTGGATTGAAGACACCCCAAAGAGAAGAATCAGATGATACTTTCTTTTGTATAAAGAAAATCCCTAGAGATTGTAATCTCCCCATATTAAATCAATAAAATTGATTTTGTTCAACAAACTGTGTTTACAACAAGTAACTAGATAGAAAACATGTTTATGTGCCAAGATGAATCACTTAAGTACAAGTAACTATATACCATGCTAGCTTGATTTATTTGCAGTTTATACAACTGTAACTCATAGACACAGGGATACATGCTTAAGCAATTCAGGAAAAAAAATTAATTATTTCCATCTAACTCTAAATTGCAATAGTATAGATCTGAGTATCAGAATTCAGAATCTGACTGGAAGCGAGGTGTCAAATATGGAAAACCCCCCAACAAGAAGGATTCAAGGAGACAGGATTTATCTACTAATAGTTTTAGTTTTAATTGATAATGAATTTTAGTGCATGATGTGGAAGGAAACAATCAAACACTGTACAATAAAAATGATTACAAAAAAGACTAAATATAAAAAATTCTAAATTGTAACAAACTTTAATAGTATTCCAATTATTTTTAAGAATATTTTCGTACATAATTTTTTTTCTTTTTTTTTAAAATTTTTAATACTTATAATATGTATTAATACTTTTATACGTATCTAAATATTAATACGTATCTAAAGGAAAAGATATATCATAGTTGGACCCACCAAGTAAAATTCTGACAGATTTTAAAACTTAGGGAAATCAATTATCATTCAATTAACTTCAACGTATAAAGAACATCATCATCCCCATATTATAGGATAAACATATTAAAATAATAAAAAGATAAGTATCATTTTTTTTTGGACTAAGTCTCTTCCAATTGAGAAAT
>JAUPMG010182749.1:0-10354 GCA_031762675.1 Pachysandra terminalis
GAACATCCCAATCTCTAACAATATTCTCCACCGAATAACCCCTGAACTCTGGCAATACCGAAGCCCAAGACGCCACAATACTCATCCACCAAGCAAATTGGATGTACCAACTTATTCCACATTTCTTGAAAGAGAGAGATCAAAGTCCAGATGAAAAATCACAATGAACCAAAAGATGTACCATTGATTTCACTACTTTTCACATCAGACATCTATTTTGTATAGATCAGCCCTACTAATCAAATGATCAACTATAAGAATTTTATTGAGTGATACTGTCCACATGAAGAAGGCTATTTTTGACTGAATTCTGGAATTCAAATCAACTTAGTGGGGCCATGTAAGTACTCCTGGAGAAGGAAATGAGAAAAAGAACACGCTAAGAACTGCCCATATTCATACTAAGAACTGTTTATATCCACCTAGAATAAAGTCCATCTCCTAACTTCAAAGATTAGATCAAGGGTAGTAAAGATGCTATCCAATGTAGCTCATAATATAAACGATATGTCTAATAGTAGTTCTGCGATATATCTTCCCATGTCTAGTCCAATAAGGTCCATCTCATAACTTCAAAGATTGGAGCAAGGGTAGTGATGCTATTGAATGTAGCTCATGATAATAAAGATATGTCTAAGTAGTAGTTCTGCGATATATCTTCCCATATCTAATCATGGGCTTCAGATCCATGTCCCTATTCCAAGCCACCACAAAGGTATTTGGAAAGTGATGCATCCATCCAAGAGGCATCTTCGCAAAAAAGTATCCTTCCAGAATCTCACACTTGAACCACACCCAACTGAAAATCGAATTCTCCTAATAAATAACTATGCTACATTTGCAATGGCTATTCATAGACACCCCTTGAAAGCCTTTGCTTGGGTATGGATCTCAAATACCTAGTGATCTCCCATTCCTGGCAACTATATTTTCCTCCACAAGCTATCTTGTTCCTCCCAAATCTCGAAAACCATTTTCCCAATAAAGCTTTTTTCAAGCTTACAAGAGATCTTAAGCCTAAACCACTGGTCAAACATGGTTTACAAACCAACTTCCAACTAACCAAATGATGTGTTCATCCTCTATATTGCTCCATAAAAATTCTGTTGAGGCTTCTCTATTCAATTGGAAATTGAAATTGGAATCAAGGTTTTAAATGTCAATGTCGTCGACATGGGGGAAAAAAGGGAAACCAAAGTTTCAAAAGAAAATTGAAATTTTCCTCCATGTTGCCCATGTCGAGAGTCACGGGGGAAAAAGCGAAAACAATTTAAAATTTTTTCCCCATGTCGCTGACCTGTTATCCATGTTGCTTGACATGTCGCCGACATCAAGGAAAATCGACATATAGCGATTTCTCCTAACATTTTGTGTTGCCAGGGTTAAAAATGGTGACATGTCGCTGACATTTAGAACCCTGATTGGAATCTTCAAAATAGACAAAAATTGCGGAGGGAAGTTAGCCAACGTGCTTCTAATGATAGTAACTTCTCCCTTTTGATATGTAACCACTCTTCCAAGTTGCGGATTTCTTCTTTATACTCTAAATAATAGGATCCTCTTGAAATTTGCATCCAATAGAAAACCAAAATATGTCCTAGGAAGGTGTCCCACCCTGAAACTCAAACTCTCACAAAATGTATCCATATTCACCTTCCTTCCTCAATCTCTTGGACAACTTTAACTTTTAACTGGATACTGCCTTAAAGCAAATAAGATTTACTTTAACACTAGATTTTGTTCATGTTCTCAGAAGTGCCAATGGGATGGCAGATCGGTTGGCTAGAGAAGGAACTATCACTGAGTCATTTTTTAGTGGGGTTGTACCGAGTAATCTAATGGTTGAGGAGTGTTAAATGTCTCATTCATTTGAGGATCTGTTTATTTTTTCTCTTTTCTGTTTTTGGTTTTTGTTTCTTAAGGTTTTTTGTCCACTTCTTTGTGGCTTAACTGCCATGTACATTCTTCTCTCTATTTATACTATCTTCTTTATTCATCAATAAAAAAAGATTTACTTTAACACTGTCAATTGAGAGAGATGCTCCACAAAAATGAATTTTATCTGTAGATTGAAAGTGGAGTATCTTTAGGTCATTTTTGTCCAATCTACACCCCATCACCAGATCATGATTAGATGCCTTCTAAATTAGTTTGCTTTGCACCTTGGCTCGCAATTACAAATAAGAAAGGGTATGCTGGATCTCTTTGTTTGATCCCTTTAAGAGTCTTGAAAAACCTATAGACATTCCATTAACCAACACCGAGATAGATACCTTTGATGCAAGCTCTTAAGCAATTTCACTATTCTATTTCAAATCCCATACGCATCATCAAATGCAACAGAAGGTCCTGATTTATGTATTCATATGCCTTTTCCCTATCCAAATTACAAATCAACCTTGCTTCTCCTTCCCTAATCTTAGAATCTAGACACTAATTAGCAATCAGCGGGTTCCGAGGCTGGCGGAGGTGGAGGAGTTAGGTAACCTTTTTGAATTCCTTAAGAATGTGGTTATTGATGAGTTCTCTCCAGATTCTCGTGTCTGGTGTCTGGACCCTAGTGGATTTTTCTCTTGTAAGTCATTCTTTGGTTCTATTTGGAAGAGTAGTCCTAATCCTTTGCTTCCTTTTTCCACCTCTCGTCTTTGAGGTTCCAAAGTTCTTCCTAAAGTCAAAATCTTCGTTAGAGGACGTTGTGGATTGGAAGGGTCCGTGGAAGCTGATTTGGTGTTCTGGTGTGCCTTCTAAGGTGTCTTTCTTTTTGTGGACTGCAGTGGAAGACAGAATTCTCACACTAGACAATTTAAAAAGTAGAGGTTGGCATTTGGCTTCTAGATGATGCTTATGCAAGAAGGAGGAGGAGTCCTCATCCTATATCTTTCTTCACTGTGAGTTTTCCAGACGGTTGTGGGATGCATTTTTCCTCAAGTTTAAGCTGTTTTGGGTTATGCATAAAGGTTTGAAGGAGGCTCTTTTGGGTTGGGGTTGGAAGTGGAGTAAGGAGGGAAGGAGGAGTGTTATCCTTTGGAACTTATGCCCGGTTTCTATTCTTTGGTCGGTCTGGAAAGAGAGGAACAGCAGGATTTTTGAAGTTAAGGAGGCGTAGGCACAGGGGGTAGCTGATTTAGCCTTATCCCTAGCTTTCTTTTGGGCCTCTACTCACAAGGAATTTAACATCCAATGGGGTCTTTTTTAGGATGTCTGAGATATACAGTTATAGGAGTTTTCTATACTTTCAGAATTGTATCTTTGTACAGTTCACATTACAATTAATATAAGTCACTTTTACCGATCAAAAAAAAAAATGGCTCTCGATTTCGTTTTTGGCATGATCTTTGGTGGAGCGATTCCAATTGCAATAATCGTTTTCATAAAATGTTTGGTGGTTCAGCACAGTGATGTGTTTTGTCTCAGATATTTTGTTCCGATCTCCCATGGGGCTCTCCTGGAACCTCAATTTCAAGCGGGACCAAAGATCGAGTGAACTTGTGGATTTAGGTAGTCTCTTTGATATTCTCTAGCACGTCTATATTGATTCTCATATCCCTGATGTCAGAGGGTGGTCCTTGAAAGTTAGTGTCCTATTCTCTACAAAATCATTTTTTCAATTCCTTTGTAGAGATAGGAATCAAGGTCCGACCCCTTTTCCCCCATCGAGACTTTGAAAGTCCAAGGTACTTCCTAGAGTTAGGTTGTTTGTATAGACTGCAATACGTGTGATATGCTCCAAAAAATAAGTGTCATCTGGCCATCTCCCTTCATATTTGTTTCATGTGTAGGTGGCAGGGGGAGTCCGTGGATAATCTTTTCCTTCATTGTGTATTTGCTAAGAGGGTGTGGATGTATTTCTTACAGATTATTAGTGCGGATTGGGTGATGTCGGAGAGAATAGTAACATTGTTGGCTTGATGGAGATTCCGAAGGGTGGGCAAGAGAGGGAAGATATTTTTCGAATACCTTTTCTTTGCCATAAAAGGCCAGTTTGGGGAGAACGGAACACCCGTATTTTTGAGGATTAGGAGAGGAGCCTTTCATCGATCATTGGCTCCATCTTAGGGATTGTCGTTACATGAGTTGCAATCAGGGACGAGTTCAGTGACTTCTCAATGGACATGATTGGGGTGGAGGGCCATAATACACACATAGCCAGTTGTTTTACGTCAAACTCAGTCTTGGATCACACCTGTTTGTAGATCCATTAAACTCAACTTTGATGGTTCACCTATGGGTAATCCAGGGAACTCTGGGACTGGAGGGGTTTTTTGGGATTCAAAACATGGTTTCAAGGATCGGGCGATACCGGTCCGGTTCCGGTCTTTAAAACCTTGATTTAGAAAGGGTTAATCATACATGCATATTCAGGTCCAATTGGTGTGAGGGACTCTACCGGATCAGAGCTTTGGACTCTGATTGCAGGTCTGAGGGAGATAAGGAAGATGAACATTGAAATTATAGAGGTGGAGGGGGACCCATTCTCAGTGATATCCTGGATGTCAGAGTTTGGTCACTATACTTGGCGATTTGCTCATCTGGTGCGTTTAGCAAGACATCTTAGTCAAGGGCGAGGAATGTCATTTGTCCATGTTCCTAGGTCAGCCAACTCGGTAGCAGATTCTTGGGCTAGAAGAGGAATACTTAGGGATTCTTTTGCTGCGTGTGTACTAGAAGAGGACAGTTTGGAGGGTTTCGGATGAGTAGGGCCTTGGGAGTAGGACGCCATGGGAATCTAGCTAGTTTTGATATCCATGTATTGCTAGTCTATCTGTATCTATAGGTTTTTCTTATTGTTTTTTGCTTTGTTTCTGCTTATGATCACACTTTGTGATCATTGTACTTTCATAGTTTCATGAACTTGAAGATTAATGAAATTGTTGCTAATTATCAAACAAAAAATGCCAGTTTTTTATCCATTTCTTCCACTTGGTACCAAGGTGACAATCCCAACTGATGTGATATTCTTTATATCCACCATACAAGAAATCCTTTGAGAGCCACTCTGACTTCTAGAATCTATTATCTAGGCACATTCACTGACAACAAGACCACTATTGAGAATTTATCTCACCTTAATGAAGGAACTCTAAGAAATTAATATAAGCTTATATAAAACAGCTTTCAACCTATTAGCCATCACTATAGACAAGATCTTATATGCATTTGCAACCAAGCTAATGGGCTAATAATCCTTAATATTCCCCTTTTTTTGTGAAAGAGATAACAAGATTGCATTAACAACGATTTCAAAATCATGCACTCCATACACTTTATAAAATTTCTCTATCATATTCATAAAATCCCCACTAACTACCAATCAACATTTCTTATGGAACCCATAGTAAATCCGTACAACCTTGGGCCTTATCATCATTAAATTCAGCTGAAGCCATGATAAAATTTCCCGACCTCTGGAGATAAAACAACCAAAAGATACTCCATCCTAAAAAGATAATTTTGCATTATTCATTATATAATGGTGTAAAAACCTTTAAAAGCGGTCTTAATGTCTTTCTTTGCAAGAAACACCTCTCCTACCTCTAGCTGCCATAACTATTAAAATCCTATAATTCAAAACTTGAATCCTAAGACTTGAACCAAACCATAGCCTAAATGATCTGAATCCTAGGCTTAAACCCTTTTGTCAGAAAACCTACAATTTTGATTTGAATCGTATGATTTATGATTAGATTCTTATTTTATTTTTAAACGACTCTTAAAATCTCTTAAAACCTAGTGCATATGTTGAATATCACTCTTTCAAGTGAAGTCATGAATTCCTAATTTCAAAAAGATTAAGTTTTTCTATCTTTCTTTGATGATGAGAGTGGATATTTTAGAAATACTTACATACATATGAATTATTAACCCTCAAAGTTGCTATAAAGGTTCACGGTGTTGGTGTTGTCTGGCGTGTCGCCAAGTGATTGGCGAAATTTCGGCAAAATGTCACCGACATTTCGGCGACATGGGAAAAAAGGGGGGAACCGAGGGGAAATGTGGGGAAACCATGATTTTTTGATGGTTTTTTGCAACCTAACTTTAAACATATCTAATTAAGGCCTAAATGCATCCAAATACATCAAAAAATGCAAAATAAAAAACTGCCTACACATTAAAAATCATTACTTGAGGGGGACTTACACGATGTCGAGTCTGTAAACTGTAAAAAAGACGCTATGTGTAATTAAGCCAAACTAAAAGTGACTCTAAGTCGAACTAAAAGATACGTAAAACTAGAAATCAAGTGCCAAATCTATGAGGGAAAAAAGGGAAATGTGGGTTTTTTTTTATTGGTTCCCCCCCCCCCCAAGTTTTAAACAACCCTTATTAGTGTCTAAATACATCACAATATTATAAACATTCAATATTTATTTAATTTTTTAGATTTTTTCAAAAAATTTCTCCCATGTCGTCGACATGTCGCCCATGTCACTCGACATGGGGGAAAACGAAACTTGGGATTTTACCCCAGGTTTCGTGTCGCCAGGTGGGGAAATGGTGAAATGTCAGCGACATTTCGCTAAATGTTGCCGACATTGTGAACACAACTTGCTATTGCTGAATTTTAACTCAAAACTTTTCACGCATATACTAACAGCGTGATATAAAACTTTCAAAAAGAAATAAAAAGAACAAATAAGCGCTAACCAAGATGATAGTAGGGTTGACATTAGTCGCCGAAACATCTTTCACAGATTTATTCTAAATTCTGTTTTGCTTGTTTACAATGAGAAATTGAAGTCGACTAAATAATTTTCTCCTATATTGGAAGTTGCATTAGTCAGTGAGTTTATAAGTTAATCTGTTTGCTTGATTCAAAGTCATTAATGTCAATGAAAATGGACAAGCTTTAAGTTGGCTAAGTTTGCATACAAAATAAACTAAGCATACGATAATGTTACATTTTCTTAAAATCTAGTGATTAGAAGGACCAATACATGGAGTTGAATAATGGATGTTGGAAGATTAAAGGATAAAATATTTAATATAGGTACTTAAACATTGTTTTTATTTTCATATATTTCTTTTCTCCTACAAGCTTTCAGGAAATCAAAATGAATCCTACAATTTAAGATTCGAAACCTAATTTGAATCAAATTTACGAGTGCAATTTACGATCTATTTTGATTTAACAACAATGCTAGCCGTACTATGGAATTCTTCCTATTATGGATGCTTTCCAACTTATGGAAGAAAAATTGTGTTCTTATTTACCATCCGTCAACCATAGTGCCTTAGACTTTTCACCCAACTTATCTTTTCTTACATTGCCAATTTCCTATAATATGCCTTCAAAATTCTCCCTTCTCCCTACCTTAGCATCTGAAAGCGCCCAATTCCAAACCCGAACATCCTTGATAATGTTCATCTTGGAATTAAAACTACTCTAATTCATGCGGTTTGTACAGGATTGGGGTCTCTTATGGGAGGTGTAATCTAGATCTCTGTCAACAGTGTAAACAGTTTGTATACATATGAGGTGGAAGGGCCCCTTTTTTTTTCATATTACCTTGTAAGTCCTGTTTTTTTACATATAGTAGTATTGAATACATTTACCAATAAAAAGAAAAAGAATTGATCCAACATTCGTACACCTGAGGATCACCCTTCAACATGTCTTAGAATGGAATTAGACCCCCTTTCCAATTATTCGACTGCATTGAGCATAATCACGATATGATCTGACATAGGCCTCAACAGAGATTCAGTACAAATTTGAAGTAATTGTCTCGATAGAATGAAATCAAGAATATAGTTTTTCCTACTTCAAAAGAATTAAAGGTTCCATTTGTTTCGACACAAAAAAATGTTTTTACGACATAAAAGGTTTTGAATGATTTTTAAAAAAAATACAAAATCTGTTTTCCAAGCTATTTTTGGTTATATGGTTGGTGCACTTTGGATCGAAAGGACATAAGATAGGAAACCATTTGAAACCTACTAAACATGATAATAGTGGTATTGTCATCCAAGGTGGTGGTGGTAGTGGTAAAGGTGTTGATGATAATCTAGCAAAGGAGGTGATGGTGGAAGTGGATAATAATGCTGGTGATGGAAAATGGCAGTTTAGGTGGTGCTACATCAGTGGCAGCCATAGCCATATCCAAGGCGATGGCAGTGTTGGAAGCATTGGTGGCGGTGGCGTGATGGTGATGGTAAGATTGAATAGCGATGGTATTTCTGGTACTAATAGTGGTAATGGTGGAGTTGAAGGTGGTGCCAATTGTGCAACTGTTGCAGGTATTGACCATCACAGTTGGTGGGAGGGTGGTGATGGTGATAGTTGTGATGTAGTGGTGGTACTGATCCATCAATGGGGATGATGGTTATATCATTCATGATGGTAGTGGTGGTGTAGTCGTCGGAGATGGTGGTACCACTGCCGGAGGTGATGATGGTAGTAGCAGTAGTCAAGAAGGTACCATTGCTACTAGAGGTTGTGACAACAATTTTGTGCTGGTGGTGGTACTGGGACCATTGTCAATGGTGATGTTCATGTTGTAGGTGGTGGTAGTGACATTACTGTTTACGAGATGTAGTAATCATGACTGTACATGGTGGTGGTGGTGATGATGTGGAAGTCGTACATGATGGCCATATCACATATGGTGGTATCATTACTAGAGGTGGTTGTGCTGTTGCTACCAATGGTATTAGAGGTTGAGCATGGTGGTGGTGGCTTTGATATAACAAAATTAAAGGGCTCCACGTGGATATAGTTTTACATCAAAACTCGAAAACCAACACTTGTAAAACTTATTTACGGGAAAGATGGTCTTCTTATTTTACATAGAAACAAACAGATCCTATATTTGCTTGGTTAGGTTGGCTGAAGTATTAAACAAATGGAGGCTCTTCTAACATTATTATGGCTTTCTTTTTCTTTTCTTTTTTTCCTAATACCAAAAGGTTTTGAACTGTAAATGATTTCATGGTCAAAACTGATTGTGAGAAAACGATGTATTTCCCTAGGTATTTGAGTTATTTGGTTGAGTGAAAAGTTTATTTTTCACATTTTGTGTTCAGATATAAAATAGGTCATGGGAGCATTCTAAAACGTGCAAAACCATCATGATGGTGGTGATTGGCGGTGATGATCTCACCTATATGGACCCTAAATACCCCACCTATCCCAGAGGGGCCTGTATTGCCCATCGAACTCCCATCAAAGCTGAGCACGACAGACCCAACCCTAGGTGGCCTCCACTCCCTCTGGCACCGAGACACAGACGAGGATGAAAAGGCCATCAATGTTCACCATCTGGTCACATTTGCTGAGGAGTATCCTCTTAACTCGGGAAGGACCTCAAGCCATGAGGTAACAAAAGGCATAATGGAACCAATTACTAAATCTCTACCTGCCCTCTCCGCAAAGATGTGTATGTTCCCATTGCTGGAAATCTCCACTGACCAAACAGCAGACAAATACCCCTTGGTGCACTCCATGATGTATCAATCAGTCGCAAGAAGGGATATTAAACATCCCCAGCAAAGTCACAATGTATAAATAAGTGATCAACAGATTTGACAAAACTCATACACATGTTGCAAACGTTAGGAGATATGGCTAAAAACTTCCTTCTCCATTGCAAAATATCTGCAGCGCTTATCCTATATAAAAAAGAGATCCAACAGAAAGTTTTCACTCTAGGAGGAACCGTGGAACCCCATAGGATACAGTGGGACAAAAAGTAAGTGCCAACTGGGAGTCAGTTCTTACAGAGGCCAAAAATAAAAAAAGACAGATGAAAACTGCTCACTAGGGGTGGGGATCCAATATGGGTATTTGATAAAGATGAAACTATGAAAACAACTCTAAATAGGTGAAACAAAGACACGACTTCTTCTAGATCAGCAGGCCTAGGGTCCCCTTCTAAATGGATTGTCCCAGACCAGGCTCTCTAGAGACCAGAACAAAATGTCAACTATCACAGGATCCAAAATAACAAAGCCAAAAGACACTAAGGAAATCTAACTGGCAACAATGACTTGCCCCACACTGGTTTGACCAGAATCTAACATGGGTCTTGAGCCAACACTAAACCTAATCAAAGTGTAGAAAGGGCGAGACCGAGATGAAATTCCATGCCAAAGGCATGTACGAAGAATCCTTGAGCTACTATCTATGTCCCCATATTCGCATTCAAGCCAAATTTACTGACCACCACCTTTCGCCAGAAACTATCATATTCTGCTCTAAATCTCTACAACAATTTCCCTAGTACAGCTGAATTGCAAGTATGAACATTACCAAGTTTAAATATTTATTTATTTTTTGATAGATAAACTGAATAATATTATATCGAGTATAATTGTATAAATACCAAGAAATACAAACATAAGACCCTCTCCAAAG
>JAUPMG010182770.1:0-10354 GCA_031762675.1 Pachysandra terminalis
ACCGCATCAACTGTGCTAACACTCCACGCGGTCTACGGCTCAAGGCATCTGCTACAACATTCGCCTTCCCAGGATGGCAGTAAAGGGTAGATATTTAATCATTAACCAACTCTAACCACCTCCTCTGATGCATGTTCAGATCCTTCTGCATAAAAATGTACTTCAAACTCTTGTGGTCTAAAAACAACTCAAAATCCTCGCCATACAGGTAGTGTCTCCACAATTTCAGAGCAAACATAACTGCAGCCAACTCAAGATCATGAGTTAGGTAGTTGCACTCATAAGTCTTAAGCTACCGAGATGCATAAGCCACAACACGTCTATCCTGCATCAGAACTGCATCCAAACCCTGTAAAGATGCATCCGTGTAAACTTCCATCTTCTGACCACTAACAGGTATCACTAAGACCTGTCTCTCCTTGAGTTCCATGAAGGCAAACTCACACTTCTCATCCTAGACAAACTTCACATCCTTCCTAGTCAAGCGAGTCAACGGTGCAGCAATAGTGGAGAATCCCTGAATGAATGTCCGATAATTGCCCGCTAGACCAAGGAAGATTTTGATCTCAGACGTATTCTTCGATTTCTCCCAACCAAGAACTGCATCAACCTTGGCCGAATCCACAGATATGCCAGTCCTGGATACCACGTGACCAAGAAATCTCACCTCATCCCACCAGAAGTTGCACTTCTCCAGCTTGGCGAATAACTGGTGATCATACAACCTCTGCAACACAATCCTGAGGTGCTCCTCATGCTCCTCCCTAGACATCGAATAAATCAAAATGTCATCCACAAAGATGACAACAAACGGATCTAGAAAAGGTCTAAACACCCGATGCATCAAGTCCATGAAAGCAGCTGGCGCATTCGTTAACCCGAATGGCATAACAACGAACTCGTAATGACCATAGCGAATACGAAAGGCTGTCTTCTGAATGTCCTCATCTCGGATCCGTAACTGGCGATACCCTGACCTTAAGTCAATCTTCGAGAAGAATTGTGCACCTCTCAGCTGGTCAAACAAATCGTCAATCCTCGGCAATGGGTACTTGTTCTTCACAGTTACCCGGTTTAGCTGCATGTAATCCACACAAAGACAAAGTGCCCCATCCTTTTTCTTCACGAACAACACTAGTGCTCCCCACGGTGATGTACTCGGCTTGATGAAACCAAGTTCAATCAAACCGTCCAACTGCTCCTTCAACTTTCGTAATTCAGTCGGAGCCATCCGATATGTCGCAAGAGAAATAGGAGCAGTACCCGGCACAAGTTCTATGCTAAAGTCTACCTCCCTCTTAGGTGGCAAACCAGGGATCTCTTCGAACACAATGCTGAAGTCTCACACTATGGAAATTTCCTCTAAAGATAGCTTATGCTCCCCATTTGCAGCACACAGAAAATCAGTCTGATAATTATCCTTCTCAGCCCCAAGGAATGTCAGGCAACGACCTCCAGGAAGATCGAATACAACCGACTTCTCAAAACAATTCACTCTGGCATGATAGGCAGAGAACCAATCCGTACCAAGTATCAAGTCGAAGTCGACCATATCCAATACTACCAAGTCTGCCTCTAGATTTAGGTCACATACTCTCACCACACAAGCATGGCATACTCGGTGTAGAGTAGCGATCCCTCCCACTGGATTGATTATATGCAACGAAGAATCTAAACTGCTTGGTTGCAAACCCAAAAATAACATGCAACTACTGAATATGAAGGAATGAGATGCACCAGAATTGAATAACACACGGGCTGGAGTATGAAATAAGTGAATAGTACCTTCCACCACAGCATTGGTTGCACGGTCGCCTCGAGGAACTGATGTATGTGTCATAGCATTGGCCCTGCCAACCTGCACTGGCCTAGGCGGAACTGGTCTGCCATCTCTCCTAGGTGCTCTACAACGGTTCTGAAGATGGCCCTCCCTACCAAAGTTTTAGCATACCCTCCTATCTCGCCGACGAACCTGCTGGTCCTGATGAAACTGCTGGTCCAAAGGAGGCCGTGGCTGCCTCTGTGCCTCTCGTGTTACTGTATCTACAGGTGAAGCCCTCTTCTGTCTATTGTCGCTCCTCTGATGCATGTCAAAGCCCTGCCTCTGCTGATACGGCTGGTACCGGCCTCCACGGTCATGTCTGTCCTGCCTAGGCTGATCCCTTTGAGCACTGGCCCGATCCAGGTCCCTCCCCACGTGTCGCGCACACTCTAGGACTGATGAATATGTCCTAAGCATCTGGGGTACCACCCTAGATCAGATCGCTGGTCTGAGACCCTCCTCAAACTTAGCGGTTTTATGACGAGACATCATGGCGAACCTCGCCTCATACTGAGCCACTATGTGTGACCCCTGCTCTAATCTCAAAAACTCTAGAGCCATCTACCGACGGTAGCTGCTCGGCAAGTACGTCTCCAGAAACTTTGTCCTAAACTCTACACAGGTCAAGATTGCCGCCAAGTTCCTCTCCACCATATGCCACTAGTGGAGAGCCTCACCTTTAGGCATAAAGGTGGCTAAGATCAACCACTGTCCCTCAGGACACTCCATCATCCTAAAGCTCCGCTCGACGTCTAATAGCCAATCCTGCGCCAGATGTGGCTCACCGAGTCGCTCAAAGGATGGAAGCGACAGTTTCTGGAACTTCTCAAGCCTAGAAACAGGTGTAGTCACAGCCAGTCTCTGCTCCACCATCTGCATCTGATCTCTCTGGATTGCAACTATGTCTGCCAAGACCTGGTAGACACTTGCCAACTGTGGATCGGAGGATGTACCAGAGGTGATGCACCTCTCATAGCCGGTCTCCTCCCTCTACCTCCAGTCATCTACAAATTCACAATCAACTATTAGATTCTAATCCAACTCCTTAAATCCTATGTTCTCATGTCTAATATCCATATCACAATTCAGGCAATCAATAATCATACAATCCTAATTTAGATTTCTATGTTCCTTCCCCCAACTTCATGTTTCTAAGTGATACCTAGTTCTATAGTCCTTTCACAACCATACTCTGTTTACAAAACCTTAGGCTCTGATACCAATATGACACACCCCAAAACTTGTGGCACGATTCCCTATGCGGGCGGCACGAATCTCGACGTGAGACCTTCGAGATCCATTTCTGGGCCGTGGATCGCCATATCATAACCAAGATTAAGATGAAATAAAAATAAATTCTTTATTCATCTCAGAGTGCGGAAGCAAACTACAAAATAACATAAGTGAAATAATCATGAAAACTCTACTAATGGCACTCAGCTAGGCCAATTATTACAATACCGATATAACCAAAGTTTGAATGTGAGTAAAGCAAACTAAACTAAAACAGCAATGAGACTCACAGCCTATATAACACTAGCTCAACTTGCAACATGAAAGGTTACAGTGATCTAGGAATGCCCATATAACTACAGAACCATCTTACCATGACATACATTAATTCATATACTTAATCGAGATAAAAACAAGATATAATTGAACACGATATGCAGATTGAGTTATTATATGTTTATGGTATGTATAACATTCACATGACCTAAATGTCATGCTTACACAATTCAATACGATTGAATGATATGCAATGTCTATGTTATCCTAAATACTCAAGTGCCCCTTCCAAATGTAGCTTCTCAATCACAAATCAAATTCAGGACATAGTGTCACCAGGAACAGTCGGATGTCCTTCGCTTCGTTCTGGGTGCTAACCAATGGTACGAAGGCCACCATATACTAATTTCTGAGTGTTAGTACTTAAAGAATAGCCAACTGTATAGGATCTCGCAAGATACCTACCCTTATTTAAATGGACTTTCACCCATGGGTATAGTCAACCCAACCAGGAAACCTCACAAGGAAATCCCATGCTCTCTTCTCGGGCTCACTTAAGAATCATGCTAACATAGTATGAATGCACTTATTATTTTTATTAGGATCTCAGTGATACAATCCAAAAATAATATCCACGTGCCCATACACGTCGATAATCCTTAGAAATCATCACAGACATCCTATCACGATAAAACAACTCCTACCCATTCTAACCATCTATAGTAATGATCTGCTAAGAATACTGGGTTTAAGTTGGTCAATAAGAATTGGGAGCATCCACAAACAGTAGGCACACAGCCTGAACTTAGACCTCACTAGGTCACAAGAAACCCAACCGGCTCGACCAACCTTCCTAAACCACCTAAACTGGTATCGAAACCAATAGGGATTCAACAACATATCCGGTACAGATTCAATATGAAAATCGATCCAGATTCAACAAAAAAACTGATATGGATTCAACATACATACAGCAGAAATGGATTCTGTAAAAATACTAGAACCTACTTCATTTCTATGAAAACTCATATAAACATTATAACAAAATTCTAAATCATATACCAGAACATATACTTTATAATTGATTTAAACGCACACACTCTGTACCCAAATTCTGAGATTAAAACGCATACCCACTGTACTCAGTTTCTAAACTAAAAACGCATACACTGTACCAAAATTCTGATATTAAAACTGAGATTAAACTCACCTAACAGTGCTCAGTTTACAGAGATTAAAACTCATAGCCAAACTGATTCAAAACTGGCATTTAATCGCACCTACCAGTGCGACACAGAGGTGTTGAACACCTAAAATTTTTAGAATTAAATCGCACCCACTTATGTTCAATTATAGAGATTAATCGCATATCAAAATGCATAGCAGAAAATGCAATTGAATAACATAACAAAATTTATTCGATTAACATAGCATAAATGTATAACTAAGATCAAATATTATGAACGAAAATGAACAGGAAATGTACTACATGATTCTTTGTTATTCTGAAATGAGAATCAGTAGGGATCTTTAGGAGTCTTCTTCTTCTTCTCCACTTCACAAGCAACCCAGAAAACTCAGCTTCCTAGTCTTCTTCTCTTCTTCTCAAACTCTCTCTTAGTGTCTCTTAATTTTCTCTCCAAAACTGTTCTTATTCTCTCTTGATCGAACCACAAATGGGTTGAGAAATATAGGGAGCAACTCCCTAACTTCTCTCCCACCACACCCACGAATAGGCCATCTCAAAGGCCACATCTCCCTTCAACTGCAAGACCAATTCAACACACATCTGGTGCGTTTTGAATTGGTTCAAATGTGTAGACAATTCAACTTAATCCCCACTCAAAATAAATTTACAGATTGGCCCCAAAAATTTAATAGACATGAATTAAACCCCCTATGTCTAATTAGCAAATAAACTATATAAACACAAGCATATAAAACACTAAATAAATACAATAATAATGAAGGAAATCCAATTAATGAGTTTAGGTCATTACATTGTGGTAGCAATCCGCGGTCCAGTTATGGATCCCAAAGGTCTTACCTTGATATGCATGCAATTCCCTCATTGGGATTCATGCTATGGATCCGGGGCGTGAAAGCTGCCCTCTCCGAATTCTACCCAGCAAACAAGTGAAAGACACGGTCTACCATACAATGCCTCAAACAAAGCCATGCCAATGCTCAAATGATAACTGTTGTTGTAAGAAAACCCTACTAGAGGTAGATGTTCTCCCCAACTTCTGCCAAATTCTATCACACATGCTCGCAACATGTCATCTAGCACATGGTTCACTCTCTCGGTCTGGCCATTTGACTGCGGGTGATACGCCTTACTGAAGTCTAACTGCGTGCCCATGGCTTTCTGCAATCCCTCCCAAAATTTGGATGTAAACAGAGAACCACGGTCCAAAATGATACTCACTGGTACCCCATGTAGTCGCACAATCTCTCGCACATACAGTCTCGCAATCTCCTCGGCTAAAGCTGAAACTCGCATTGGTAAGAAATGGGATGATTTGGTTAACCGATCTACGATTACCCAAATCGCATCCATGCTACCTCTATTCTTAAGCAAACCGACTACAAAGTCCATGGTGATGTGTTCCCATTTCCACTCTGCTATAGGTAAAGGCTGCAAAAGTCTTGCTGCTCTCATGTGCTCAACCTTGATCTGTTGGAAAGTGAGACATCGAACTACGAACTGAGCAATCTCCCTCTTCATTCTCGACCACAAGAAGTTCACGCGTAAGTCCGATACATCTTGGTACTCCCGGGATGAATTGAATACCGTGACTTATGCAACTCCTACAAAATCTCTCTCCTGATACCCTGATCATATGGAACACAAAGGCGACCCTTATATCTAATCAATCCATCTGAGTGTACCAACCACTCTGGCTTCCCATCGTCTGCTGCTAGCAACTGTAGATCCAAATCATTTTTCTGACTATCGGCGATCCGATGCTCCAATGAAAGTCTGGTAACAAGACTAAAATGGTAACTACTAGGCTGCTGGTCCACTGACTGAGCTCCCAAGTCTGCTATAGCCTCCTGCAATCTCCACTTCTGCCTTATCAAATGTGCTAGTACTCCTCACGGTCTACGGCTCAACGCATCAGCTACCACATTTCCCTTCCCAAGATGAGAGTGGAGCGTAGAGATGTAATCATTCAAAAGCTCCAACCATCTCCTCTGGCGCATGTTCAGGTCCTTCTGCATGCAAATGTACTTAAGACTCTTGTGATCTGAAAACAACTCGAACTCCTCATTGTACAACTAGTCCTGCACAATTTCAAATAAAATATGGTTGCGGCCAACTCAAGATCATGAGTGGGATAGTTGTGCTCATGAACCTTAGTTGTCACGAAGTATAAACCACTACACGTCCATCTTGCATAAGCACTACACCCAAGCCTTACAACGATTCATCCGTGTAGACCTCCATATTTTGTCCAGCGACAGGTACCACAAGATTTAGTGCTAAGGTCAACCTGTTCTTGAGTTCCTCGAAGGCCGACTCACACTGTTCTTTGGTCGCTCCCTACCAAGAACTGCCTCCAACTTAGCCGGATCCACTGAGATACCATTACTGGATACATGGCCAAGAAATCTAACCTCTTCCCTCTAGAAATCACATTTTTCAAGCTTGGCGTACAGCTGGTGGTCATGAAATGTCTGCAACACGATCCTGAGGTGTCCCTCGTGCTCCTCCTCAGACCTTGAGTAAATCAGGATGTCATCCATAAAGATGATCACAAACTGATCTAGAAAAGGCCGGAACACTCTGTGCATTAGGTCCGTGAAAGCTACTAGCGCGTTCGTCAACCCGAATGGCATAACCACAAATTAGTAATACCCATTGCGAGTACAAAAGACCGTCTTCTGAATGTCCTCATCTCAGATCCGCAACTGATGGTACCCTGACCTCAAGTCAATCTTCGAGAAGAACTGAGCTCCCCTCAACTGGTCGAATAGGTCGTCGATCCTCGGCAATGGATACTTGTTCTTTACCGTCACCCGGTTTAGCTATCTATACTCGATGCAAAGGCGAAGCGAACCATCCTTCTTCTTCACGAATAAAATTAGCGCGCCCCACGGAGATGTACTCGGTCTGATAAAACCAAGTGCACTCAGTCTGTCCAACTGCCCCTTCAACTCGCATAACTCAGTCGGAGACATCCGATAATTTGCTAGTGAAATTGGAGTAGTACCAGGTACATGCTCTATGCTGAAGTCTACCTCCCTTTTAGGTTGTAACCCATGAATCACTTGAAAAACCCTCTGAAATCTAGAACAGTTGGAATATCCTCCAAGGATAACTTCTGTCCCCAAATCACTGCAAATAGGAAATCCATCGGACAAATGTCCTTCTCCGTCTCGAGGAATGTTAGACGATGACCCCCGAAGATCGAACACTACTAACTTCTCAAAGCAATTCACCCTAGCATGGTAGGCAGAGAGCCAGTCCATACCGAGAATTGCCTCGAAGTCCACCTGTAATAACCCAAACAAATATAATAGGGTTAATGTGTAAATAATAGAAAATTAGGGGTCAATTTAAAATTTTAGTAATAGCTTTCATGTTTGACTTTTGACTGATTGTGATTGGTGGGTTGTACAAAAAGAAAACTAGGTACAACACATACAATTATAACTTCAAAAGTTAACACATGTGGCAAGGATCTTGTAGGGATCTCAAAATATAAATTAATAACTAGGATATTGTAGGAATCTCAATATATACATTAATGGCTAGGAACTTGTTGGAATCTAAATATTTAAATTAATGGCTAGGATCTTGTAGAAGCTTTCAATTTCCAATTAATGTCTGAGATTTAAAGAAGGATTAGAAACACTCTCTAATTAGAAAAGAATCAAATAAAGAAGTAAATAGAAACTAGCCAACTAAGAATAAGAGACTAAGTCAAAGATTAAGGAATTAGTAAGCATTCTCGACAAACTAGAATAGCAACTATTTAATCTAAAGTTAGTAAGAAATCAATATTAGAAAGAAACCAATAATGGCAGGAAAACTAATCCAAGGGCTGAGATTCAAACTAACTAATCTAAGGGCTGAGACCAAGAGTTGTATAATTTCTAATCCTAGAGTTCCTAAGTGTCTATATAAACACAAGGCCTTGGAAGATTGATTCATCACATGGAGAAGAAGAAGAAGAAGAATAAGAAGAAGAAGAAGAAGAAGAAGAAGAAGAGCAAGAGGTGTAATTCTCTACACCAACCTTCAAATCATTGTAAATATTCAAGTCTAACTTTACTTTTGATTGAATTAGGAGTAAAAAGTTATTTTCCTTGTGTACGAAGTATTTTAATGGCTTTTTACTGAATTTTCTTGGTTTTAATATCAAGATATGGTAAGTACGATTCAAGTCAAGTTTTGTATAGTTTTATGAATGGGTTTTGTGCGAAATTCCATTCTAACCATTGTTACTTGATCATGTTTTGTGTTTAAAGTTAAAAAGGCACCAAAAATAGATTTTTTGTGCAATCCGCGAGGTTCAGGGACCTCCTTGGCTCACCGAACAGTACGCCGAACAAACCAAGAAACCCTCGACGACCTCCTCGGCTCGCCAAAATATCCCTAATCTCCAAATACATCTTAATTTATATTTTTGGATTCCCCTTCTTGTTAGTAGCACAACAACAAATAAGTTGAGACGATTCCGATAAGTGTACACAAATTATGGTCAAATTACCGAAGAGATGTCAAAACTATCAAACGCCACTCAACGACCTCTTGGCGTGCCTAACAGCCCACCGAGCGCCATAGTCAAAACTTTAAGTCCCTGAAAATGTCACCGAGCCTATACTCAGTGCACCAAAAGCTACGCCGAACCAAACCCAGAGACTCTCGGCGGACTCATAAGAGACCCTAGGCGAGCCGAAAAATTCCAAAGTGCTCTGATTGCTATGAAATTTCACATACATGCTTTTTTTGACCTAATTAGACTGATTTTGATGTTAGTTCCACTAAATTATAATTATTTCATATAGTTACTTCTTTATATACCTATTGGCTATGTTTGATGAACATGTGATGTTTTGACATGCTTTCACATTACTTGCATATTCATTGCTATCATGTTAAATTAGACTTATTTCACACTGTACACATGCTTCAATTGCTTAGTTAATGCGCACATTCTCACTTGCACAATATATGCCCGTATTGTTGCATAATGACCTTGTATTGGTATAATGCATTGACTTGACCTTCATAACTTTATATTGTTGGAGTTTATAAATATAATGAGAGTGTTATGATCTAGAAATCATAATTGGTGAGGAGACTTATAATTTTATGTAATGAGGGATCGTACATCCCAATAAACCAACTTATTTGTTTCACCTGAGCTGAGAGATAGGACTTGTATGGGGGTCCCAAGGGACTTGTGGTAAGATGATAGGTTAGGGAAGGTTCATATTTATGAGGGCTAATATACGAATCATAAAAGTGAAATTTTATTAGTAGATCGGCTAATGTTTGACTCACAAGAGAAGGTTCACGTTGTGAGGCCCTAGGATTAGTCCTTATGATTGGAAATAAGTGAGGGGAATGTGCCCTCTAGGTAAAAGCCCCCCTAGAAACGATGTTGCACACATAGAATATTCTACTATTTCTGCCATATAATGGGGGATGGTTTCTGGTTGAGCATCCTTTGGTAGTAATTATATGTGGAATCTACACTAAATGAATGCTATACATCAAATAGCATACATATTGAATATTAGACTGTTTTCTTAAATCACATGTGGTGATTATACTTGCTAGGTGCACAACATGCATTAATAATTGAACCAGCATATTGCATTATATATTACATCATATTACCTCATTTACATTGTTCACATCATTATTGCATATTTAATACTTTTCACATGATTCAGTTGTATATTCATTACATATTATATGATTCACTCGTTTACTGTTTATATGGATTACCATTGAAGAGTGGCATTGTCCCTACTTCAATCTTAAATATTGTTAGCCTTGTTTAC
>JAUPMG010182791.1:0-10353 GCA_031762675.1 Pachysandra terminalis
GATCACTATCACACACGGCCCAGAATAGGAAAACATGAGTGAATGCATATTAATTTAGGTTTACTCATGTTGTTTATATTAATTTTTTTCAGATTTCAGAAGATAGAAGCAAATTAAGGGAGCTGACATGGAATGGGTAGCGCACTCTGCTAGATGTATGTGAAATTTGTCTAGAGATAGACTTTGAGACATAAAATGCATAGATTTTTATTCTAGGCATTTTTAGTTACTTATATCTTACTAGAACTGCTCAGGACTTCCGCTTATAATTAAATTTGGGTAGCCACTCTCGTAGCAATACGAGGTGAAGGTTACGCTTGGACTGGAAAATCTACGAAATCGGGAATTTCCGGTCCGGGTCGTTACAATTAGAATAGTTGGATTTGACTTGAATGTATTTTATTAGACTTTTGCTTTCGCACTCTGATTCGTTCAACAGAAGTATTAATTACTTTTATCATCATATTGTTGTTGTGAGCCGCGTTCCACGGTTGGGAACCCGAAGGTCTCACCTTGTGATCCGTGCCACCCACCTACGGATTAGGGTATCAGGATCCAGGGCGTGACAACGGCCGAGCATACGGGTGTAGTATATTTCAATTTCTAGGGTTCATTGGGGCAGGCTCAATATGCTCTTCGGCATGCCGAGTGTCTCTTTGTTAGCTTGTCCAAAATTAAAATAATTACTCTATGGTGCTCGGCACACTCTTCGGCATCCCAAGCTACCAAAGACAGCTCGTCCTGGGGCCTAATTTCCATAAATGCTGGTTCGGCATGCGATGCCAAGTGGGCTGCCGAACAAATCCAGAGGTATCAACACACTGTTTGGCATGCCGAGCACGCTGCTGCAGCTCGCGATTTGCACAAAAACATTCTATTTTCACTCCTTTTCGACTTTCTAACATAAAACATGATTAAACAACTTTATATAATATATAATTCTGTACAAACGAATTTATAATACTACACAAAACTTATCTTGAATCATACTTACCATATCTTGGTATAAAACCCAGAAAATTAGTTGAAAGCCATTAATATAACCAATTGATACTTCATACTCAAAGAATATAGCTTTTACTCCTAATTAAAACAAAAATAGAATTTTACTTGAATACTTACCTGGATTTGATGATTGGTGTTGAGAATCACACCTTCTTCCTCTTCTTCTTCTTTTTCTTCTTCTTCTTCTTCTTCTTCTCCAAGCAATGAATTCATCTCCCAAGGCCTTATGTTTATATAGGCTCTTAGGAACTTAGTAATCTAGAATTTGGAAACTCTAATTCCTACCCTTAGATTAGTTTATTTGAATCTCAACGCTTAGATCAATATTCCAGCCTTAATTGGTTTCTTTCTAATTTGATTTCTTTCTAATTCTTGATTCAGAATCCTTGCTTTAGTTACCATTCCAGTTTGTAGAGAATTGTTTCTCATAATTTATTTTAAATCTCAGCCTTTAATTTAATAAATGTAGGAACTTTCGTTCCTACATGATCCTAGCCATATGTCACAACTTAAGAAGTTATGATTGTGTGCGATTTACCTTAGTTTCCTTATTGTACAACCCACCAATCACAATCGGTCAAAAATCAAACATGACAACTGTTTACTAATATTTTAAATTAACCCTTAATTTTTTATTATTTACACATTAACCCTATTATTTGGTTGTGTTATTACAATTACCTACCCAAAAGAAAGGTGACTGTAAGCGGACACAATGGAAGAAAGATTTGATTTGACCAAATATCAAATTTGCTACTGAAAATAATGCGGGTTTCCAAAGGTTGGCCGAAGATGAACACGTGGACTGTAATATCTCATCCCCCGTCATTTTCAATTTTTTTTTTGAAAATACAAGAGAAGAGAGGGGGGCAATGTTTATATCATAAAATGAAGGCATGTGGCAAGCATGTACGATGGGTATATTGTCAAAAGTTTGGAAAATCTCAAGAGAAGAGGGTTGTACAATCCTGATGGCCATATATCGTACGAATAGCCCTTGAGTGGAAGGCCCAGTCGAAACAAAAGGAAGCATGTATCTGAAAAGTGGTCCGATTAAATAGGTGATGGAATCAGTGGGGGGGAGATACATGGCCAAGTAATTGAACAAAGCCTTGCCAGCTACCCACGACCAGAGCGAATCGAAGCTACTCAACAAAGTCATTGCTAACCTTCAAAAGCTATAAATAAAAGCGCCTGGAACAATGAAGCTTTGGAAAAATCTCAACAACTACCTTAAATACTCATTTGTAGTCTAAACCTCCATAGATTTTCTATATTTATCTGCTACTCTATGATCAGTTCTGCAATCTCTAAGTCCCACCAAGCAACTCCCCTGCACGTAGGGCCCTCGGTCGACGGTCATTGAGTAGACCCAAAAATGGCTCATTGAGTACCCTTAGTAGCCATTTTGGACTAGAATCGTGCATCCATAGCAACATCGTGTCCCACGGCTCTTTAACCTCTCAATTGTGCCATCGGGTTGATATTTAATGGCATAACCCAATGGCACTCAACAGCTTGTGCTCCAACTGGCAAGTTAGTGAGCTCCCACATATCATTCAATCTGAGAGCTGACATTTCCTCATCCATTGCACTTTGGGTGTTTGTTTGGCTTGCTAGGTGGACTGTTGTGTCTCTCTCATAGTGATTTCCCTGCCGCTTTGACGTAAAAGAATACCTGAGTAAGCCCCCGGTATTAGAGGCCCCTGTACCAAGATGACCATTTATATATTTTAGGTCCCTAAGTTTTATATTTTGTTTTTATTTTTTTATGTTTCTTTTCGTTGGTCGATGACTAAGTAATTATTATAATTCCAGTACTTCACATTCGATTATTGAATATTAAAGTTTGAACCTGTTAAGGAGACAAACTCCAATCCTTAACAATTGCCAGAAGTAACTTATCTATTGAGAGTTTTATTAAATAGGTTATCGATTAAACCCTGAATTCCACCTAAGAATTTGGTTGAGCAGTGTCTTCGGTGCCCAGCGTTGAAACCTCTCACTCATTTCAACCACATAGGTTCTAGCATACCCGAATCTCCGGCAATACAATCGATCATTATCAGAGAATAGGAGAGGAGATTGTGACCAATCGATTTTTGGTCAACAACTACACAATTGTTTTCCCTGCAGTATAGCTTTATTCGAGAGCATTTCCATTGGAGCAAAACTTTTGGAAGATCGGCTGGGGCGTCTATGTATGCACACCACATATCCAACTGTTTTTCACATCTTCACTAAAACAAAAAGTCATTTGGATATGTGGTGTGCATACGTGCATGCTCCAGTCGATCTTCTGGCATTTTCTCTCCAAACGAAATGCTCTTGCTTTATTCTATATGATTTGAATCCTTTTAATGGACATTCTTCAGCCCGTGGATTCAACCCAACTCAAAGGCTAATTGGGGCAGGTGGAGGCTGGCTATTCTAAGCCTCTTGTGTGACTCATTTGATTCAAACCCAACAAACTTAACAGGAAATACTTCCAAATTCGGTACTACAATAATCCAATTGATTGAGAAACAAATAAAAAGAATTAAAAATTTAAACAAAAGAACAAAATTACTCGATGTAATATATTCAAATGAGCAAAAACATATGGTAAGAGACCCCAGAAAACAAAAGTAGATCCTAAGGGCAAAACGGTGTTCCCCCACTAGCCCTATGACTTGGGACTGTGAAATGCCTTATCCTTCCTTCCTGTTGCTTCATGTATCCTTGACAAAGGAAGGCCATCGAAAACTTATCCTCCACAACCCTATCCACATCATGCACAAACACATCAGTCTCTCCATCCTTCTTATTCCGTGCCATCAGTCCAGCCGTATAGATCGCACTCATCCTTCCCGGTGCATCCTCGAAGTATCCCGTTGGTGCATCCACCATGATCAAGTCCCATTCAGTCTCATAAACCTCACTTGGCAGACCCTTTAGTGCAAGCTTACATTTAGAATATCTTGGACCAGTCACTGTCTTGCACTCATCTTCCTTGCCAAACTTCATCAGATAATCTGCCTGTTTTACCTTGCTGTCATATACTACATGATAAGACTCTAAACTAGGGAATTGCCTAGTGATTTGCTCAATCCATGCCTTGTTTTCTTCAACAAACACTGTGCGTCCACCATGATTTAGTGCACTCCACATGAGACTGTCATGGCCTAGGCCAAACACTAGGAAGTTGCATGGAGACTTCCTTTCTAGGACCCTTGATGTGACTGATACCTCTTTCAGCGTCTGTTGTGGGGTGATGTTTGAGGTTGAGTAGTGGAGAAGACCTTCGATTACGGAGGGTGGAATCTTGGTGCAAGTTAGGGTGGAGGAAGGAGGTGGACAGGTTGTAGGTTGTGGTTCTTGTATTGGATTTGATGCTTTTGATGATTGGGCTTGCGTGACAGGATTTGGGATTTGCTTGGTGGATGAGAAGTGTGATCTTAGTACAAAGAGGAGGAAAACAAAGAAGAAACCAATAAGGAAAAACTTCAGATTGAGGGGGTATTGAGTTTTGGACCTCATGCTTCCCAGTGTTATCCTCTTTGTGTTTGGAGGTTAGATTTCAGTTTAGGTTGAAGTAATCAGAACTGTAGATTGAAGGAAAAACGGAATGTATGGAGAAGGGAGATGAACTAAAAGAGATGAGGGCGATAAATTAAAAAGATGGACATTTTCAGATTTGGTCTATGGTCTCAGAGAAAAAAGAATGGGTTAACTTGAAGAAGAGTGGTGATTTGCTTTGGTGTTTCTTTCAATTGATTCTTAGAAATTAAGCAAAGAGATTTGATGAGTGACGAAGACAGGAGAGCTGCCAAGGTGGGTGAAGCAAAGACCTAGATCTGTAAGGTTTTTCGGATTTTCATTTTTTTGTTTTTTGTTTTTCATTTTTTTTATTTTTTCTTTTTTACGATTGTGAGGTAAGCTGGGAACAGCCTAAAATAGTGTTTTCATGATCAATGGTAGTTCAGGGCTTGGAATTGAAGTAGAAAACATTATTGTTTGGGGAAACTTGGAGTAGAAAAGATACAAGAGCTGTTTTTATATATTTTTGGGTGGAAACTTGGAGTAGAAAAGACAATTTGTTTTTGTTTTTTTTTTTTGGGTAATTAGAGGTGGTTAAGTTCTTGAATGGTTTTTCTCTGAAAGCATGTAAAGAAGTGACAGAGCTCGGGAGTAGAAAAGACACAATGTTTTTTCTGTTTTTTTTTTTCTAAGTAATTAGAGGTGGTTAAGTTCTGGAATAGTTTTCCTCTGAAAGCATCTAAAGAAGTGACAGATGGCATCAACTTGTTGAAGTTACTGAAGAAAAGTTTTGCCGCAATCAGATGGTATCAACTTGTTGAAGTTACAACTGTACATATTAGGGGTGCGACCTATGTCACCAGAAAGCTGAGCGCGTGTGGGTACGGGAACGAAAGCGCAAGAGCACCAAACTTATATAATTTATATAAAAAAATATTTTTATTTTTATTTTTATTTTTATGCTCAATCACGTTTACAACAAAAGAAAATCATACAAAATTATTTTTCTATCATTTGTAAAAACCCTCAATATATTATAAGAAAACCCCCGACATATTACAAGAAAACCTTGACATATTAAAATAACATCCCTGACATATTATAAGTAAACCACTTTAGTTTTTGTTTAATCTGTATAAAATATAAGAGATGTTTATGCTGAGCATGTGCGGGAACGAAAGCGCAAGAGCACCAAACTTATTATAATTCATATAAAAAAATATTTTAATTTCTATTTTTATGCACAATCACGGGTTTTAACAAGTGGCAGGTAAGATGTGGAGCCATAGAGTTCTACTGAAGAAAAGTTTTGCTACAATCAAATGGCATCAACTTGCTGAAGTTACAATTGTACATATTAGGGGTGCGACCTATGTCACCAGAACACTGAGCGGGCGTGGGAACGAAAGCACAAGAGCACCAAACTTATTATAATTCATATAAAGAAATATTTTAATTTCTATTTTTATGCTCAATCACGGGTTTTACCATGTGGCAGTTAAAGATGTGGGGCCATAGAGTTCTACTGAAGAAAAGTTTTGCTGCAATCAGATGGCATCAATTTGCTGAAGTTACAACTGTACATATTAGGGGTGCGACCTATGTTACCAGAACGCTGAGAGGGTGCGGGTGCGGGAACGAAAGCACAAGAGCACCAAACTTATTATAATTCATATAAAAAAAATTTAATTTCTATTTTTATGCTCAATCACGTTTACAACAAAAGGAAATAATACAAAATTATTTTTCTATCATGTTTAAAAACCCTCAATATATTATAAGAAAATCTCCGACATATTACAAGAAAACCCTGACATATTCAAATAACATCCCTGACATATTACAAGTAAACCCCTTTAGTTTTAGTTTAATCTGTATATAATATAAGAGATGTTTATTTTTATAGTTTTATAAAAACCCTTAAAAAATTTACTAACAAACCCCTTATATTTTGTCATTTCACTCCAATCCGCAATCAAAAAGTCAAATCCGCGAATTTGGGACGTTTCCGTGCTCAGAACGCGGATTGGCATTCTGAGCGCCAAAAGGCCCCCCTTGTTTTACGGATTGTGGTTCGGTTTAAACAGAAACCGAACCAACCCAAACCAACTTTTGTTCGGTTTTGGTTGGGATTATAGACAAATGGTTTGGTTATGGTTTAGAAAAAGCCAAACCGAATTAGTTTGGTTCGGTTTTGGGTTGAGTCCTCGGTTAAATCGAACCAAACCGAAACCCAAACCAAATTTAAAATTTAAACTATACTATATTTTATATATCATATATTAATTTTTGATTTATAGACCTTGTTTAAGATACATAAAACATGTTTATTAGTTTTACTATTTAAAATTTATAGAGCTTATTTAAGATATATAAAATATGTGTTAAAGAATAAGGACAAATTAGGTTTTCTCTTCTTCTTCACTTTACCCTTCATTCTTCTAGACTTCAACGATCCAGCGGCAGAAAGAGAGAACTTCTCCGGCTCCCGTCATCCCCACTATCCGGCGGTACCTGTCCTTCCAACGAATCCGATAACTCTCTCCCGTTGATTCCTCTCATTAGTCTTCTTCTTCTTCCTCTTCTCCTCCATTAACTCTATTTCCCTCCTTCATTAACAACCTGCAAACCCCTCACTTCCCTCTCCCCCTCTTCTCTCAAACCCCATTCCACCGAACCCAAACCCAGTAATAGAACCTCCTGCAACCCAATCTTCCTCCGCCCAAACTCCTCTATTCCACAGCTCTCTCTCTCTCTCTCTCTCTCTCTCACTTCTCTCTCTCTGGTCTTCTCCCTGTCCGCTCTCCCCTCTTTCTTTCTCTTCCGCAGCCATCCACCCCCGTGCTCTGCTCTGTCTCTCTTCCCTCCCTCTCTCTCACTCTCTCCCTTCAATGTTTTCTCTCTCCCACACGCTCCTCTTCCCTCTGCTCACTCAGTCGTCTTCTTCCCATCTCAGATCCACTCTCCCATTTTCTGTCACGATCTTCTCTCTCTCAGTCATCTCTCTTTTTCGCTCGTCTTCTCCGGTCACTCTCTCTCAGTCGTCTTCCCCATCTCTCTCACATTCTACACTCTCGCTACTGCTCCCTCTCCTTCTCCAACCAGCAATCTCCCTCCCAGCTATCTCTCAAATCATTTTCTTCCTCAGCTTACTTTCTTTCCCATAGATTTCTTTTATCACTATAATCTCTTTCATCTTATTTTCTGTTCTAAACATCAGTATCAAACACATCCTCAATCCAACCCGAACCAAACCCAAACAGCAATTCGGTTTCGGTTTGGTTTTCGGTTATTTTAATTTAATTCAGTTTGGTTATGGGTTTTCTAATTCAGATTGGTTCGGTATTGGGTTGGTGCTATTATATTTCGGTTTGGTCTTGGGTTGAGGTCAACCCGAACAAAACCGAACCGAGTTGCACTCCTAGTACATATGATAAATCAAGGGAGTGTTTGTCGTTGCTTCTTGGAAGGAGAAGCGATTCCTTTAAAATTGATTCTTATAAAGCGCTTCGTAAGAACTGCTTTAGATGAATAAGATATGTTTGGTAAACACCAATTGAAAAAGCGTTTCTAAGTTAGATTTGTGAGAAATTTGTGTAGAGTGGGAAATCTACGAGTTTTGTTCATGTAGATAACGTGGGTAAAATAGGTATCTTAAAAGTTTTAAAGGGCATATAAGATCATAAGACATATTTCATTAAAACCTCAAACTGATTCTCGCAAACATGATCTCAGAAGCAGAAAAAGTAGCTTCAAAATAATCAAGGTTTGGATGAAGCGGTTTTTGTAGAATCACTTTTCACTTGGATTTACGAAACACTTATTTATTTGAAGCACTTTTGAGCTCAGGAATCACTTCTAGGTCCCAAAGAAGCAATACCAAACCCAAACATGCTCCAACTAAGTGTAAGCGAGTTCCTAACGTTTTCTCTATAGATGCCACTTTCAAATAGTGTGAATGCGGGTAAATTTTCTATTAAAAATTCAAAATTTATTGCAGGACAATTCAGATAATTTTTTCCCACAAATTTAAATATTTTTTGGGAAAATTGCCCTATACTGTACTTTATAGCAATTATTACCAAAAGATATATTAACCAAGCTAAATTATCTCTCCAGTATCAAAATACTCACATAATGGCCTTTTTGTCATATAGAGGATATATCCGGTATTTTTACAATACTTGTTTTTTTAAAAAATTAAAAATACCTATTATATCCTTAAGAAGGAGGCACACTTAAGTGTGCATCCTTGCACACTTAGTGTGCATCTGTCGGTCCCAAATCCGAGACGGGAATCTCGAGGATTCCAAGGAAATGACATTCGAACCCACCTCATAGATACGGATACCAACCAAAATATCAACCCTTACCTAGTTGAATTAGAGTCTCAATAAACAATAAAATCAATAGAAGTCGGTCTAGAATAAGACCATTTCCCAACCAAACCAGTCGAGCAATCAACCCAGAAATAAAGTAATAAAGTCTAAGATATCTCTATTACAAATTTCTCCCTCCGAGTGGTAAAACCAAGTTAATTAAAAACCATGAATATACCATCATGAAAATCAGGTACTGGAAATCGAAAGGGTTTCTCCTTAAAACAGACATGTCAACCGAGCAGATTACCTGTAGAGTTAAGGATAAGCCGAAGCCTAGTAGTAAAATCCTATGAGTCTACAATATCTACTTTCATGCATGTAAACCAATACAATTCATTTCATGCATTTCATTCAGCACATAATATCACAGTCATATGTGTATTATCATGTTATCATACTATACATATCTCATACTAGCATGAATACAACAACGGTCATGTAACAACGTAGTTCACACGAATACCACAACATATCAAACATTGTGATCAATAGATAATAATCCCCATAGTCCCACTATGTTAAGATTTCCAACATGATCTCATCATGTTCAAGCAATTTCCACATGGTTCTACCATGTTTCAAACAAACAATCATCCACGAATACACATGGTCCCACCATGTTACACGGCAACCACATAGTCTAACTATGTTTCACAAGAAGCACCACATGGTCCCACCATGCTACAGCCAATCAACATATACTAAACCAACACATCTAGTACATAACCATTCCAGTAGGGACTTGCATCCATGGAGGAAATACACCCTTAATCACGTAATTAAACACATATACATACTCATAGTCTCTCTATGATCATAAACCACATATATCACCATTCTTTTAGGCGTACACCCATACAATCCTTTCCTTTAGGGACTTTCACCCACGGTGGAAACACACCTATCCCTGCTCTTGCTTTCAGGGACTTTCACCTATGGTGGAGGCCCACCTATCCACAAGGTCTTATCTTGCTACGGCCAATGTAACACAATCACAATCATTCACAATTACATCAAGAATCATAATGTACATGTATCACAACCAATTCAAATGCAAGACTGGAGTGAAATGAGATGCAATGTAATGCAAGGTGTCACCAGGCCTAGCCCGGTCACGTGCTCATTTCAACTCACAACCATATAACCCATCCTGTTTAGAGACTTGCACCCACGGTAGAAATACACCCTTACAATTCATTCCTTTAGGGGTTTGTACCCACGGTGGATCACTGTCACGCCCGGAAACCCGGCACGACTTCCCATGTGGAAATGGCACGTATCTCAAGGAGCAACCTTCGGGATCCGACGCTGGACCGAGGATTTGCATCACACCAGGCATGAGATAACTCAATTTAATCCATAAAAACAGATATAAATAGCGGAAGTAAAACCTACGTTATTACATCAGAGTTCAAATAATAAATAATCCAACCTATATAAACTAATG
>JAUPMG010182802.1:0-10353 GCA_031762675.1 Pachysandra terminalis
GCCTTGATAAGAGTAATTCTCCCACCTAAAGATAGATAACTTTTCTTCTACGACGCGAGCCTCTTACCAACCCTATCCAGAACCGGATCCCAAAAACTAATAGCCTTAAGATTACCTCCAAGAGGTAACCCAAGATAAGTCAATGGCCACTCTTGAACCTTGCACCCAAAAACCAATGCAAAAACCTCTAACCTGTCCTGAGGCATATTCATACCCGCCAAACTGCTCTTCTCCAATTTTACTTTCAATCCTGAAACCATTTCAAAACATCTAATGATTGACTTGATACAATACGTTTGACATTCATCCGCATGAACAAATAACAAGGTATCGTCAGCATATTGTAGATGAGAGATGCCAACCCTCTCACTCTCAATCTTAAATCCCGAAATCAACCCAAGATCCTCACCTTTCTCCATAAAACAACTCAAAACATCGTCCATCAATGTAAATAGGAAAGGAGAGAGCGGGTCACATGTCTCAAACCACGAGTTAGTACAACTTGACCATGTACCCCACCATTTCACAGAAAGGAAAATACAACATTCCGAACGCACCCAGATATCCATCTCCTCAATCTAACCCCAAAACCTTTCCATTCTAACACCCTATCTAGGAAATGCCACTCCACCCTGTCATAAGCTTTTTCCAAATCTAATTTCAGGACCATACCTTCTTTACCCAATCTTTTCCATTCTTCAACCATTTCATTAGCGATAAGGGCATTATCCAATATCTGCCTGCCAACAATAAATGCACTCTGGTTCATAGACACTAAATCCCCGACAACAACTTTAATCCTAGAAGCCAATATCTTTGCAATGATCTTATAAAGACTAGTGGTAAGACTAATAGGCCTAAAATCCTTAAGCTCCATAGCACCAACGTTTTTGGGAATAAGTGCAATAAATATAGCATTTGTTGCCTTATTAATCACTCCACTCTCATAGAACTCATGTAACACACCAATAAGATCCTCCTTGATGGTTTCCCAACAATCTTGAAAAAAGGCAATTGTAAAGCCATCAGGACCTGGGGCTTTGTCTTTATCAAGCCCCCAAACAGCATCCCTAATCTCCTGTTCCTCAAAAGGTCTTTCAACCCACAAAGCTTGTAATTTCGACAATTTCCTCCCTCCAAGGTTGGACACGTCAAAACAGTAATCCTGTTCGGACATATACAGACCTGAATAGAAGTTAGAAATCTCCTTCACTATCCTATCAGTATCCTCAACTACCTCTCCTGAAATCCGGATACCCACTCTAAGATTTGTCTTTGCTCTACCATTAGCAATCGTATGAAAGAAATGAGTGTTAGCATTACCCTCCTTAAGCCAAATAGCCATAGACTTCTACCTCCAACTCATCTCCTCTTGTCTAAACACAACTTCAAGAAAATCCTTGGCTACCTTTTTCTCCTCAAATTCCTCCCTAGAGATCTCCCTATTCTGTTCTACAATGTCAATGCGACTAATTTTCTCGATCAAGTCCTGTTTCCTCAACTTGAGGTGACCAAATTCCTTTTTATTTCAATCTTTAATATTGATTTTCAATAGCTTCAGACTACATAAATTGAAATCCTTTCCAATCTTGACTATTATGGATCCTTTCTGACCACCAACCTCTCACTCTAACCCTAAAATCTTTATCCGCGAGCCACATATTTTCAAATCTAAAAGGTGATGGACCACGTCTAACTTGTTCTGTGACGATAAGAAGAGGACAATGATCTGAAGTGATCCTCTCCAAAACCAACTGGGACACCGACGGGTAATGATCGTCCCAGCTAGACGATACCAAGCATCTGTCCAACCTACACCATAAAGCATTTTCCTGGCAATGGGACCACGTGAACCACCCACCATTCAGAGGGTAGTCCATGAGGCCGAGATCTTCTATGATCCCCGAAAAATCCCGCATACTCCTAATCACACCACTGCCTCTACTCCTTTCACCCAAGGTCCTAACCACATTAAAAACTCCAAGCAAACACCAAGGACCGTCCCAAACCTCTCTAATCTCCCTAATTTCAGCCTAGAACCCTCTCCTAAGCCTCCTACAATTAGGGCCATACACTCCTGTTAAGACCCACTCAAACCGGTCCACCAAGTCAGTAAACTTGACAGACAAAGAATATCTGTCCGTTCTAGACCTCCCCGGAAACACACTTAGGGTCCCACATAACCAAAATACCCCCCATAAGCCCCCACAGAGGGGAGCACCTCCCAAGCCAAATGGCTACCTTTCCAAGTTTTTCTAGCCAAACTGGCACTAACCCTTTCCTTCTTCGTTTCCTGAAGAATGACAATAAAAGGTTTCACTCTAACACACAACTCTCTCACCGCTTGTCTCTTATGGGCTCTACCAAGCCCCCTAATATTCCAACTCACAATCTTCATCAATAACTAGTGGGTTTACGCTCCCTCACTCTCCTCCTAAAATACTGTAAACACAACGAAGTATTCCTAACTCACAAGGAACAACCAAGAGGAAGGCCATCCGATTATATCGTTGTCATCCGATTTTTTTGACCTTATCCATACCAATTTCCAATAGGATGCCAAAACATGGTGAAAATGTGTGAGCTGATCAGTCTAATCAGTATCAAAACCTAATTGAAGACCATGAAATTCGTTTTGGGCCTCACATCCAATCACATGAACCAATCAGGTCCATATCAGCCCACTTGGACGGTCATGATATCATTTTGGCCTCACACATGGCATAACTTGGCATATTATTGAGAATGGGTCCCTCCAATCAAATAGACCCTACCCCTCCATTTGAGTCCTATGAGCTTGGGACATCCACCCTAAATCCAGTAGATCAGAGGGAGACCTCTAGTTTTTTTTTTTTTTTTGGGAAAGCAAACTGGGCCCTATTCATAGGACCATAGCTGTTCCAGCTTTAAGATTATACTTTTTAACTAAGGGCTTTAATAAAGCTAATCTGACAATTAGTGCTAATATTAATCTAAAGCTGTGAACACAACTTGTTATGATGATTCAAAGTGAAACAGATGGAAAAGTATGTCGTTAGGTTCTGCCATTAAACAGAATTGAAGCTGTTAAGCAAATATTTCCATGTCTGCAACTTAGAAGGATCTGCTAATCCAACAGAATACAAGAGGAATTCAATTTAATGAAACAAGCCATTTGAAATTTCACTATCAGTTGGAAGAATCAAAGATTTTTCTGTAAAGGAACATATTATTTCATGTTCTAGTAGAGGAACAGCATTGTTGTTTAAAACTGAAGTCAAAGAAAAATCTTGATTTAGAAGCGGATCTGTCGGCCAGAGAGGAAATTATTGACAGCACCTAGGTTCAATGCAGCTTTTCGAATCCAAAACCATTAGCCGAAGATAATGCAGTTGGGATCATCAACCCAATTGAATAAGAATAGCAAATTCCTTGTCCATGCTGCTTCAGCTGGTATGGGATCTATGAACAAGAGCAGGTTCATTGAATAACACAATAGCAGCCTCTATTACCCTCGCCTTCATCGTCCAATTCTTCTGATTCTCTGTTTGAAGACATGCCAAGTGATGTATGAATATCAAGTTATGACAATTGATAACTATTTCAGCATAAAAACATAGATTTTTGAAATTGTATACATACAAGATGAAGCTTTTTGTGTTCGTAAGGACAGTTTTTTTTTTTTTTTGAATGATCTAAGTTGTAGACAATTTTGAGTGTTATTCAAGCTTTTGCATATTGTTGTTTGTTAACAAGCAATAATTGTAAAAACAGAAGATCAAATATGCACACAGATTTACGTGGTTCAATGAAGCGCTTACGTCCAGGGGAGAGAAGAAGTTTACAACTTCACACTGTCAAATAATGAATTAGGGTTACAACTTAATACTCCTACCCGATATATAAGGAAAATCCCAATATGTGGCCTAAGCCTAATTTCTCTCAGTAACTCTTAGGGCTGTAAACGAGCTCGGCTTGGACTTGTAAACCTTGAGCAAGGCGTGGGCTCATTTAAAAAATTTGGGTTTAGGCTCGGCTCAAGCTCGTTAAAATATTTTGGACTTGGGCTTGACTTGCAAAAAAAAGCTTAGCTTAGTACAAATGCATTAATATTATAGTTGATGATCATTAATATCTAAGATATAATAGGTTAATATATAAGTTTAATATTAATATATAATATAAGATACATGAATACGGATGTATAATCTCATAAACCAACCAAGCTGAGCCTACCCAAGCTCGTTAAGATAATGATTTTTTTCAGGCTCAGACTCCGCTTGTGAGCCTAATTATAGAGCTCAAGCTCGGCTCGTACAAGCCCGAGCCGAGCTAGACAGTCCCACTCTCACTCTCCCTCACACAAAGAAACATTGTAACAAAAATATCTACTAGGTTAGTTGGCAACTTCTTTAGTCCATGCTAACTGGGACCTATAAACTTCAACAGCTAAGCTATTCCATGAATGTGTATACTAATAGTATTTGTTCAAATGTTCTGTTCTTCATTGGGTATTTTCTTGTAACTGAAAGGAGGTTACTTATAAGATTTAGTGGTGGCACTGCCTTTGTTCTCCAACACCATTCCTGAAACTTCAATCTTTTTTTTATTTTCTAAGGACTCTAAATGACAAGTGATAGAAACTCACTTCTCATAATTTGGAAGGATAGTAGTAGCTGTATGGTGGTTGATAAACAAAAATCACCATCATCATCATATGCCTTATCCCAACTAGTTGGGATCGACAACAAGAATCCTGTCCTCCATCCCAATCTGTTGAAAACCATATCTTCAGTCAAATTACAAGTATGCAAATCCTTTTTGATTGACTCCATCCATATTATTTTGGGTCTTCCTCTCCCTAGGTCTTCGCTTTACATGACCAAACCATCTTAACCTACTTTCTTTGATCTTATCTCCTAATTGAGCCACACCCAAACAACCTCGAATATGTTCATTCCTCACCGTATCTTTCCTAGTCTTCCCACACATCCATCTCAGCAACTTCGAAGAGATTAAAACGGTTTTCACAACACAAAATTGAAGAGATTTTCATCCTACTTTTTACTTTCTTCTTTTTAGGAGTCAAAAGGGCCTTTGGGGCATATTCTTGCCTCTTCTTATCCATCAGCATCTAATGAGTCAGTCTGTACAATACCCTCCTTGACAGAGTTCAGGGTTTTGGTTGATAAATGTTTATAAATCAGTGAAAAAGGGAAAGGAGAGAATGATTCTTCAAGGCAGTTCTCTACAAATATAATAGGAATAAAGTTTTCAGCCTTTCACTTGTCTTGATTTTCACATTGATTGCATAGTTGCTAAAATCTTACAATTTGAATCAAATTGTGTGTGTGTGTGTGTGTGTGTGTGTGTGTGTGTGTGAGAGAGAGAGAGAGAGAGAGAGAGAGAGAGAGAGAGAGAGTTTTACAATGATTTAACCATTGGATTAGAGCCACTTTAGATCAAGAAAGAACTCAAAACATTATAATGAAAATAAAAATATTAGAAATTATAATATACATTAAATTTTACAACAAATCATAATTATATAGCAAGAAAAAATTGGATTGAAGTAATAATAGTAATTGAACCAATTACTTTGCATTATTGAACTGAGGATTCTTAACATACCCCTGATGAGTGAAACAGGCAATTTCAAGTTCTAATCACTTCATCATATTTTGGGCAACAATCACCTAATCAACATTGACAATCTATCTGCTTGAGGTGAATCATGTAGAAGTGAATTGTAGAGTCTTCAAGAAATTTCAAGTTCTAATCACTTCATTAATGATCTGGATTCAAATCCCTCGGTCGTTTCATTCCGCACCGAAATTTATAATCTCTGATCAAATCCAATTTTCTTTAGCATAGTTGCAAGTTAAAATTGTTTTCCTTTCTTTCAATCTCGGCTTTATTGCCGGCTCTTGCAACCAAAACCATCATCTCAATCATTGATTATGCTTATTCCCTAATTATTTGGGATCAGAAACAGAAATCTTGTTCCATCATTCCAGCCTATCAAGTGCCATCTCTTGGTGTTGAACATCAGAGTCATAATATTGAGAATTAGCCCTTCAAGAATACTCAGAGAGGCAAAGAATGGCTCTTCTTGCTCATAAAAAGAACGAAAAAGTCAGCAATACAAGAGACACGAAACATATCATTCAAAACCATATCCTTAAAAGTGCCAATGGAGAAGCCAATGCTCAAACTATGAAAGAGTTCAATGAACAATTTCACCTGCTGGGACTTCAATTCACCCCCTTTTCCTCCTTGTTAATATGTTCATATGTTTGTACCATACTGTTGAATCAAATAACCGGATCGGATATAATGTTTTGCAGAAAGTTATAAATTGAAGTCATCACATAAAAACCAGTTTATCTCAATAGAAACTCCTCAATTTCCAAAAGTAAATGGAAGTTCAATCATGCTAGAACAAGGTAACAGTGTGTGTGTATGTATTGTGTGTGCATGTGTATGTGTGTGTGGAATCAAGCTCAAAACACAATTGGCATGGACAATAACAATTTTATGCATCGGAATCCATCCGAAGAAATCAAACGAAACAATAAAAAAATTAATAAAAATTTGAAAGGTATAATAGACATTGAACTCACCTTGGTTCAAATTCCTTGATCTCAACAAGTTCTTTACCTAAAATATCCATCCACTGTACTCTCCCCTTTTCAACCACTTTTGGAGAACTTGATTCTGAAGGTGGCTTCTTGAGGCTGCTTCTTGGACAATCCTTGGGTTGTTTTTTCCCATCTAAGTTCTCCTTCTTGACCTCAGCCTTCCCATGGTCCACAGAATCGGGAACTGAAGATAATTTTGAAGGAACATGAGGAGTATTTTCTATTTGCAATGGACAAGGAGAAAGCAGATGAGAAGAGGGTTTGCAGAAGCAAATGAAGGAAGGGCAATGGAGCTTGCAGAATGAAACCCTCATGAAATTTTCTTGATTAACTGATCACAAGTAATCCATTTCATAGATCCAATTAACCAGCTAAAACAAAAACCCAACTCCAATTCAATCAAGAAAAGAAATTTTAGCCCATTGAAGAACAATGTAATAAGAACCCAATTCCCAGTTCTTAGACAACAGGTTCAAGAACAAAAACAATAATTCCCATATAGTAGAAATTAATCCAATGTCCTGAAAGAAAGAACGAAAGAAGAAAACCCAGAAAATTTCTGTGTTTTAAAGATCTCCTAATAACCTCAAACTCTCATAAATTCCACGAAATGGGTACCTCTCAATAATCCCCCAAATTATCCAGAAAACTTCTCTTCTTCAGTTTTTATGAAACAGGTTCAAGAACCAAAAAAAAAAAAAATTCCCAAATAGTAGAAAGTAATCTAATGACCTTAAAGAAAGAAAGAAGAAAACCCAGACGATTTCTGGGTTTTAAAGATCTCTTGATAACCTCAAACTGTCATATAAATTCCACGAAATGGGTGTCTCTCAACAATCCCCCAAATTATCCAGAAAATTCCCCTTTCTTCAGTTTTTATGAAAGTGTACCTTGATAATCTACTGCATGGAAAACAAACTGTTCATAAGTCATCAAATGACCATCCTACCCCCTTTCTTCACCTCAACCCTCCATCTTCAACCATATTTACTGTAAAAATCAAACAAAAAACAAAGAATAAAATAAAAGAGAGAGAACTGTATCACCAATCAATACAATTGAGAAGGAAAAAGAAGAAAGGGAAAGAAAGATTAGCTGGAAAGCTTAGAGCAGTAGAAACTCTAAAATGAAACCCAAATCCAGTGTTCTACTCTATAACTGTAACCCATTAAGCACTTCTAACAGTAAATCCCACATGGGGATTGTAGATTTTTTTTTTTTTTTTTTTGATGATGAATCTATGAACAGAAGAAGAAAATCAAAACCAATGTCTCGAAGTAGAAACTATTGAATTTGAAAAGTTGCTTACCAACCAACAAACAAACATATAGTTATAGGACCTTGGAAAGGTGATTTGGTCCCTTCCATGTTTAATTATAGACTTCCAATGTGATCTCTCAAAGCTTACATAGAGCATAAGAGATTGAACATGTGACAGAGGAGGGAAGAAAAGAATAAATAAAGATATTATACATTAATGTAATTGTAGAAAAGATGATTCTTTTATACAAGTTTGTTGTAACCCAAATCCAAAAGCAAGCTTAAGAATCTCTATTCCATTTGTCTTTTTCCCCCCTTTTTTTTTCTTTTTCTTTCTTATGGAGATGGATAGGCTAATGAGACACAACTAAAACGAGGAGAAAAAAAATGATGTACATGGTTCATAGGTGGCATTTGAGTTGAAGAGATCTTATTTCTTAGGACACACCCTTACATTTTTGGCAGTTACAGGGTCATCCCTTGTGTTTTATGATATTCCACTTAGATCTCTTTAAGGTTTTGTTTGACAAAAAGTGTTGATGTGGTTCGATTTTTCTAATTTATCGATTATATTATTATGAATTATAGTAAGCTACATAAAAATATATTTATATCATTTATTAAAAATATAAATATTCATTTCTTACCTCTTATTATGTTAGTCTTGCACTCCTTAGTAGATCTTTCATAAAAAATAAATAAATAACTTGGTTGATTTCAACTTATCACTCTAGTTATCAGATCATGTTTTATTATGGGAACTTAAAAATGAAGGAAAAAAAAACCCTAAAATGAAAAGAAAAAAAAACCCCAATACTTGCTAGACAGGATTTTAATTATATTTATTTTATTTTATTAATAATATTAAGAAGTAAAAAATAGTTCCAAAAGTATAAAAGGATATATGGACAATTTTTTCTAATAAAAGTTATTTTTCTCTTATTTATATATAATCTTTAAGGAGGGGTTAAAATACTCTGTTAACGCCATTAGTCACTAACAAGGAGTACAAGTGGATTATCAAAAAAACACAAAGAGTGCATTTGCAGTTGTAAAAAATGCAAGGGAGTGTTGAAACCAATTAGAATGCGACACTTGGGATAAAAATGCAACGTCATTATTACGGACGGATATTCTACGTCTTTAATTGCATTAAATTTGAATTTTTGATGACATGGATAGGACATGTGTCAAAATTGTGGTAGACTAAATCAACTTTGGGACTAAAGATGAATATTTTGGAGGGTCCCATGTCAAAGGGGTTGATGTGGATGGGTCATGGATCCACATCCTCTTGGGTCCATTTAATTGACCCCAGCACATGATGTATGTCTCTTAGCACATGATAGCTGGGGTGCTTGGGGCTTTTGACAAGAATGATAGGACAGGTGTCATGTGTTAGGACACTAAAATTGGGGGGGTATTTTGATCATTTCAACAAAAGTATAGAACAACTATGTTATGCTTGGTGTACTAATTAACGCTAAATCAACCCAACAAAGGGAATTGAGAGGATATGAACTTACCTGAATTAGCCACCTCATCCCTCCAAGATTTTATTTTTATTTTAGTTTTTTAAGATGAGAGGTTATAACATGTGGCTCTTCCAAAATTGTCCTTTAACTTAATTTGGGCCCACCAAATAGACTATACCAAATCTTAAGTATAACCAATCAATTCATGTTCCTTATTGATTGATGACTCATCAATAGTTAGAACAGTATACATCTGAACCTCATCAAATTGCGACTTCTTGCTTTAGCTTGACAGCCTTGACCCTTCTTTTAGTGCATTTCTTCTACTCCAAGAGACAACTATTGAGAAGCATGTGCTTTTTATTCTAGTGTTAATTTCATTTATACCCCTCACATTTTTGGCAATTGCAAATACACTCTTTGTGTTTTCTATTATTTCACTTATACCCTTAAGATTTTATATTACATTACAGAGACCATCCCTCCATTAACTTTTCTTCTTATCACTAATGAAAAGTACTGATATCATTCGATTTTTCTAATTTTTGTACATATTACCTTTGAATCAGAGCCAAATATTTAAAAATGAAAAAAAAAAATCCCCAATGCCTGCTCGGCATGATTTTAATCATATTTTGATTACTTTATTAGTATTAATGAGTGATAAAAAAAAGTTCAAAGATATAATTTTTACGACAGTGTTAAAAAGGTAAATTAAGGTGCTTTGTTAATGTCGTTCACTCGACGTTACTTATAGGGGATTAAGTAAAATATTAGAAAATACAAGGGGTGTGTCTGTAGTTGTAAAAAAATGTGAAGAGTGTAAGTGGAATTAATCATTTATTTTATAATGATCTTGCATGTACACTCTTCAATGAATTGTGTGAAGAAGTTTGAGGCCAAAGAGACCTTCTAGTTTCTTAGAGAAGAGGTGAAGAGAGGGGGGAGGTGGTGGTAATTGTGTGAAGAAGTTTGAGGCCAAAGCAACCTTTTAGTTT
>JAUPMG010182833.1:0-10352 GCA_031762675.1 Pachysandra terminalis
TTGGTTTGTTGATGTCGATCCGCGGTCCAGAAATGGATCCCGAAGGTCGCAACTCGAGATTCGTACCATCCCACCTAAGGATTCGAGTACACGGAGATCGGGGCATGACAGCGGCAGGAGCTACTGCAGGCTCGTACTTCCGGAAGTCAAGCCCGAAGTGGTCGACCTGGGGATTTGCCTTGGAGATCCCCTTGGACTCCCCGCCTTTCTTCAACCTAGTGTCCGGGGCATCAATTGAGGGCACTATTGGGACCGGGGGCAGCTCGTTGAAGGTAACGACATCTTTGAGCAGTCACCCCCACAGCTCCAACCACGCGTCGGTGGCCCCACCCTTCTTGTTCAGCGGGGTCGTTTCCACTCTCCCCCTAGTTGGGCGAAGCTAGTGATAGCCCGTCTACTTTGGTTGGTCTTTCCTATGGGAAAGTATTTCTTTAGGAACCCTTGTTGCATTTGGTTCCAAGTGGTGATTGAGTCGGGTTCCAAAGAACAAAGCCAATACTTGGCCTCATCCTTGAGTGAGAATGGGAAGAGCCGTAGGCGTATGACATCAGCCGTAAAGTGGGCCAATTGGAAAGTGGTGCAAATTTCTAAGAACTTGTTCAAATGCTTGTATGGGTCCTCATGAGCCAAACCATAAAAGGAAGGGAGCATTTGGATAGTGCTCGCCCTAATTTCAAATTGGTTGGCTGTGACATTGGGTAGTCTAATGCATGATGGTGAAGTGAAAGTGGTTGGGGTGAAGTGATCCCCAAGTGCTTTTGGCACTTCCTCTTCTTCAGCCATTGTGTTGGGTGGGTCTATTGGGTGAAATGTTCGAGTGTGTGTGAGGTCTAAAGGTCTCGATACGGGGTGCAAGGAGCGACTCCCGTGCATATACAATTCAAACACACCAAACACTCAATTCCAATGCAATCTCAACAATGCAACCCAACAACAACAACTAACAAGTAGGAATACCCCTTATAGCGTGCTTCAACCGTTTGTCAAGATCAACTTAAGCCGCTAAATGCAAGGAAAAATATGTAATTAACAAAAAGAAATAGAAATTAAAACACAATAAAAAATAAAAATAAAAATAAAATAAAATAAAACTTAAACTAGGAAATAATTTGGAAGTCAAATATCTTAATTTAAGCAACTGTGCAAACAGTCCCCGGCAACGACGCCAAAAACTTGATGTTTCAATTTGAGAACACCTCGCAAGTGCACGAGTTCGATTGTAGCTCGGCAAATACAAGGGTATCATACCCAAAGGACTGAGACAATTGGCTTGTTTAAGTCACTTGACTTCTAACTAGTACAAAGCAGAATTGGTTTGGTCTTTAATAAAACTAAGAATGAAATGAATTAAAGGAATTAAATGCAATGAATTAAAATAAGAAGTTTGGCAAGGGAGAGTTGGTCTAAGGATTCAAATCCACCACTAGCCTCCTAAATTTGGGCAACCAATCTAACCTAGGGGATTTGATTAATTTGTATAACCAATTGGGTGTTGACTACAAGTCTTACCAATTACAAGAGAAATTATGCAAATTGGATCATGGCATAACCCATCTTCGATAGGCACGAGTTGTATACACTAAACTACTCTAAACTAGGGTTGTAAGTGTCACGACCTGAACTCAATAGACCACTGAGGGCCTAGTGGAATCCAGACCTTCATTTCCTCGGAAGGAGAGTGGTAGTCGAATCAAGGCAATAGTAGGATTGAATGCATTCCAATTCAAGGAAAATAAGAAATATTTACATATTTTCATCAAAGTAGCAGTTGAAATGAAAATATGAGTTCTAGGTTTAAAATCAGAAAGTATAATTGAGAAGATACAACCTGAGTATCTTCCAAACAAGACATCAGTAATAGAGTATCAAAACAATATCAAAATGATTACAAAAATGTTTTAAAACCAGTACAATGATGGTCACTGGGATGTGTAGAAGTCGTCTTCCTCTTCGTAGCCTTCAACTTCTTCAACTTGCACGTCAGTTGCTGCAATGTCTAAGTTCCCTGAAATTTTTTGCTTAAAAGCATGAGCTAACTAGCCAGTAAGAGTTAGATTCAGGAATATATAAGATAGACCCTAGAGTCTAAACAATGACAACAATTCAAAACAACAAGCAAGAACATAGTGATGCAATGCATGGGGCAAATAGATTATTAAAATGAAATGACATGCATCTAAACTATACTCATCACCAAGGTGACTTATCAAACAATCTACATGATGTGCAAATGGAAACTCTGATAGAATGTCAATGCTCCAACCTCTATTCGGGGTGTCCCAACAACTTGAATTCGCCCCAGGGTATTCCAGCAACCTGAAAGCATCCCCCCGTGTAACGGTCCATGGAATAAGGCTATTCTACGTGTACAACGTAGTTCTAAGGGCTTTCAACCTATGAGGCACAATTCCCTCTCTTATTTTTGATCAGTGGTCCTTAGACTGAGACTTGCAGCCACCTGCGATATCCCTCAGGAAAACATGATCATTTGACTAGACTACAGAGGCTCACCTCTGATCTTGGGTCTGAAGCCCCTTGGTCAAGGAAGAGAGTTTTGGGTTAGCTACTCCCTCAACTCGATCCCGCTGGTCTCCTCACTAGATGTGGAGTAACATCACACTCATTTCCATCCACGAGACACAACCATGAGGTCTCAGGTTACAGGGCCGTGCTCTTCGACCACCGGGGTCTAGAGTCCATGCAGTGTGGTGAAAGGTGCACATTAACTAAGCAAGCATCTTGTGGTGTACAGTGTGAGAATAAAAATCTAAGTACGTGATCCATTTACATTCGTGTATTTCATACGGTATTCCTTCATTTAAATTCTCATACATCATTTCTACTATCATTCTCACATGTGAGTTCACATCATGAATTCCATCCACGCATATGATCACAACAGGTATTTGTTTATAAACATTCATGTACAGAAGTAAGTAATGTATTTCGGCGGGGTCCTCGGCGGAGTCTTCGGCGCACTCAAGACCTGCCTCAGCGCACCGAAGCTTGGTTCGGCGAACCTCTCTGAGATTCGGCGACATAACCAGGGGGTCCTTTCTCGGTGAACTCCTCGGCAACTTGTTCTTGATGTTCATACTCGGCGACCTATTTAGGCGGACCGAGGGGTTCACCCTGCGCCCAGAAAGTGTTCGACGACGTATTCGGCGGGCCTAGGAGGCCGCCGAACGTTGCGAACATGCCAAAACTTTGGGGTTTTCAGTTGTTTTTTGGGTTTCTCAATCCATAATAGCAAAAGAACTTACATATGTTAAATATAAGCAGAAAAACACAAAAAGAACAAACACATTCAATCATTCAATTTAGACATTCATGTTCACTTCAACACATCAAGCATGAATCATTGAAATTGCAAAGGAAACTAGGATCAAACTATTTATATACAAGAATCTATACTTACAAATAGGATTTCAAATAAACCACCAAGATCAACACATGAGATGCCTTCTTCTCCAAGCTTTCTTTTCCAAGCCAAAACAAACACAAAAACTCAAAAATGTCTTGTCTCTCAAGCCTCCCATGCAAGAAAGTTTCCTTTTGCCATGTGGCACAATGTAAACCCTCTAATTTTAACCACTTTCATCTCAGCCATTCTTTCATAACCACTCACATCCACACCCTTGATTTCTAACAATTCCATCCTAGCCATACACCTCATCTCAACACAATAATTACTATCATGACATTAGCTCAAACAGTTAAAGTTAAACTATAGTACATCACACAAGGACCATAATAATCATAATATCAAGCATCACATGGTCGGATCCAATCCGATTAAAAATCAATTTGGCAGATAAAGTCATACCAAGGAATAGAATAATATTAAATACTCACGATGTGGTTTTAGGCCGTTACAGTAAGACAACTCGTCTTCTCTAAGCATGGACTATCCAATCAACACATTCACAATCATGAGAAAACCATTGCAAAACCATCATACTCTAGACTACAAGACTAGAGTATGTTTGAATATTGATTTCAAGCAAAATACATACAAATAAATGCAATATAAATTTCAAGAAATCAAATAAATCTATAAAATCAATTACCATTAAAGGAATCTCAAGGTTAGGCAATCTATACAAGAAGTTATCAAAACCCTAAATCAAATGGATAAAACCTAGATTTACTTGGCTAGGGTTTCATTGAAGCTCTAGTATGGAGATTAGCCGGTCATAGGAGTTGAAGACGAAGAAGACAATCCGCATGCCGCGCCTCCTCTTTCCCTTCTCGCTATCTACTTCGTCATTTTCTCCTTTTCTCCCTAACTCGTCCCCTTTTCTTCGGTCCCCTTTTCTCTCTTTCTCCCTTTTCTTAATCAAAACCTAAAAACCCTCATCTCACAGGCCCTGTTTGGCCCACACTTGTTTTCACCAAAAGAGCATTTTCGGCTTTATTTTCGGACTGCCCAGAATAGCCCCCTTGCGACTCAATTTGGACCAGTAAAACATTGGAATTGGGATGTGGCTAGTATATACAAATTTTTAGGGATGTGTATCCTCTCTCCAACGCACCAAAGATAAAATAAATCCGATATCGGAGCTGAGAGATAATGTACAAACACCACCGCTGGGTCCTATTTCTAAAAGTTTTGACTTCATCTTTGATTTGTGATTTGTATCCGTGATTACACCTCCACTCATCTTGGCCGTTAGATTCTCGTACCAGTTTGAACTCCTCATGAGTGGAGTGCTTCTTTTGAGCTCATAGGACCTCATTCCTCTTTTGACCAATTTAAGCTTGATTTAATTCTCCTTTAGGCTGAATTTACCCGAACATTGTCAGACATGCACAATTAATAAACATGCCTTAATTCATTCATTTAAGTGCAACTCTAGGACTATTAAGCATGAGTAATGGATCTAAAAGTGCAAGTGTCACGCACTTATCACCACCCCAAGAGAGACAACTCGTCAACTATACCGAGTGAGGCCATCTGCCTCTCTCGGAGTGAACCGGCTTACTATCCCAACTAGACGAAGCCACGAACAAAAGGTGACACCCACTCTCTGACCTCCAGCATGTCACTAGCCATTCAAGAAGCCTTACTTCATACAATCATTGCCCAGATATGATTGGTTTGGTCATACCTTTATCCCTCAATGTTTAACTACTCGATAAGACGCATCTGTCAGTCTCAAGAACAACACCCTTCCAAGTACAACCTCGACCTTCCAAAAGGGGAAACCTAACGGATCTAAAGGTAGGTGGGATTTGGATATGCGATCATGTCTCTAAACAGGTTCTAAGCTACAGAACATACGACACGTATCCGTTTAAGCACTGTTCAGAAGAGACCTTGTATGCAGTGCAGGGGAGTTGTTGATAAAGTGTCTGTATCAGCTCACATGCCACACACACCACCCTTTCTCCTCCCCCTCTATAAATAGACTGGAACACCACGAGGAAAGGGATTCGAACACAGGACTCTCGAACTGAACACTTAATCATCCGAGGTTCCTCCCTTTGTATACGTGCCTTATCCACCACCAATCTTACTCGAGACTTCGTCTCGCCTTTGACAATTGTTTTACCTTTCGAAAAAAAGATCACCTAAGGTAGCTCGGTTGTTGCATCAGTTTAGGCTATCTTTTGGACTAGTCAAAGGACCCAAACTTTAGTCGGATTGCTAATATATCAACTCTTTGGAATTGATTATAAGCAGAGAACTAAACCGGCATGAACAAGTTGTTTTTACAGAAATACAAACAAGGTTGAGATTCAACAATCAAAAGAACAGCAATAACATAAGAATAGCAACATAGAGAAACAAATGAAGGCATTCCAATGCCAGAAATTGTAGTGATTAGCCTTCATCATGCAGCATCAGTAGCAGGGTTAGGCTTTAGATGATATGTACTTGTTACCTAAACCCTTGATTATCTCCTGTACTCCTTCTATGAAATTCTTTATGATCTCACCAGCTGGGAGAATCTCCTTAATGAGGCCAACACCTTGTCCTGCGTACATAACCATGTTCTCTATCTCACCTGCAGTGGTCGGATTCGCCACTCGCCCATCAAACCGGCGAAGAATCGTCTCCTGAGACAAATTAATCAGAAAAAAAAAAAAGTAAAGGATTGTGAGTATTTGTTCTTGAAATGCAATATATTAAAACCCTAGATCATAAATAGTTACCTCTTCATGAATGATGGAGTAACCTACAATGGGTTGTTCATCATTGTTCTCAACTGATTTTGGTGCATTCCTCCATTGCTGATCGCACGATGATATAAGTCAGTGTAGTCAGTTTCTGCTTCTGTGTAATGAAGCAATTGTCTTTTGTAGTACTCATTTGCATATGCTTCCTTTGAAGCTAGAAACCTAGAACAGCTCCTAAAGGAAGCAGAAACCTAGAACAGCTCCTAAGAGAGAGAACAGCTTCTCTTATCACTCAAACATGCAGCCGATCTGAGTCTAAACTATCTGGGCATGTGTAACCACAAGTGTTGGGCTCCGTTGTAAAGCTGCTTAGCTATAAAGCGTACGCCCACAAATTTAGCTCTCTCTCTCTCTTATTTTTTTAGCCAAAGTAATTGAGTTCTACCGATATCTTATTATTCTGTTCACATGGAACCTACACTTGCCATCTGTGATGATATATGTAAGTCAATGGTGTTTAAGGACTTGTCTTCACCAGCCAAGTAAGCATATCGAGGCAGACTAGAATAATACCTACTTTTTGCCTTGAAGAAAACACTTCAAATGAAAGCAATTTAATCCTAATTTTTTTAATTTTTTCTTTTTTTTTTTGTTTTAAAATAATTTCCAACTAAGTTTGTAACCCATAACCCTAGAAAGATTTTTTAAGTTTCTCAAATTTTACTTTTGTGGGGGGACAAATTTTAGTTATTCGATTAAATGATCAAACTAATCCCATGTGAGATGAACCTATAGTTAGAGTTGTCAACGGATCGGATTTAGTCGAGATCAAGATATATCCAAAGTTGATTTAATTAAAAGTCGGATCATATCGGATTGTATTTTATGGATTCAAATGATTATCAGATAAATCTATTTTATAGTTATAAGAAATAAAATAAAATAAAATATAATTTGATATATGTTTATTTTTTTAAAGTATCTTAAACTAATGAATTATTTTTAATTATATGCTTAATACTTATAATCATTCAATATTATATATATTTTTATATATTTATATATGTATACAAATAAAATTAGAAAGGACCCTTATCGAATCAAATAAACTTATATTCGAATTTGAATTGATTAAAATCGGATCAAATCGAAACACATTTTATCAGATTATCGGATCAACAAAAACCATGATCCCATCCATTGACAGCTACCTAGAGCTCAAGTAGACCACATCTCTTACCATAAACCACTGGTCAAGTTTCTTACTCGAGATTCTTTTAGGCATTATCGAAAAAAAAAAATAATAATAATAATAATAGGAGTAATATCGTCCGCTTAATTAATAGATTTGATCAACTTTCAAGGACGGCTGCGGTCATTGCTTTTAGGAAACAAAGTTGATTGTTTCAGAAGACCAGTAAAACTTCATTCTTTGGTGGGACCAGCTCACCACTTTCATGATCCCTCATGATCCCTTACATGGTTCCTTTGATCCATACATCATCTGACCATGTATGGAAAGCCTGTACTTACACATTACGGGAAATACTCACTGTTTGTAATCATTCATTACATTTCAATAAATCAACATAATAAACTTCGAAAGTCCAATATTCAGGGCGGAAAAAGGCTCCTCTAATTATTCTAATCAAGAAAACGATTCATCAAAAAAGTTTAAGTCCTTCGTCTTGCAATATCTATCATCTCCTATTCCCTAAAGTAAAAAAGAGTCAAGCTAAGGGCGTGTTTGTCGTTGTTTCTCGGAGGAAAAGTGATTTCTTTAAAATTGATTTTTATGAAGCGTTTTATAAGAACGGCTTTAAGGAAATAAAAGATGTTTGGTAAACACCTATTGAAAAGTGCTTTCAAGTTAAATTTGTAAGGAATTTGTGTACAATAAAAAATTTATATTCATAAGAGTTTTGTCCGTGAAGATAAGTTGGGTAAAATAGATATTTTAGAAGTTTTAAACAGGTTATATAAGACTATAAGACAGATTTCATTAAAATCACAAATTGATTCCCACAAACAAGTTTTCAAAACTAAAAAATAATAGCTTCAAAAAATCAACGTTTGAATGAAATGATTCTTGTAAAAACGCTTTTAATTGAGTTTACTAAACGCTTATTTATTTCTTTGAAGCGTTTTTTGGCTGAGGAATCACTTCAAGGGACCTTTAAATAAAGGATAGGAGACATTCGTCATTATAAGAAATGATCAGGGGTATTACCGTATTAGTGCTATTTAAGAAACAATGATACAGAGCATAGTTTTTAATTTCACCAAAATTTCGGTGTCGGTTTATACCACCGAAATGCGAAAATGGCTTTATTTCGAAATGAAATATTTCGTCCGAAAAAGGCCTTATTTCTCCGAAATAAATTCACTTTGACCAAAAAAATTTAGTTGAAATTGATGCGTTTTCGGCCAAAATTTTAGATATTTCGGCCGAAATAATTCAAAACATTTTATAAGGGTTTAAGAAAGGATAAATTACTTTCACACCCCTTGAGTTTGACATAATAGCAACAAGTACCCCTTAAACTTTGGCCATCACAAATACCTCCCTTATAGTTTGAAAGTATATTTTATGGACAAAAATACCCTTGGATACCTTATTTAATAATTTTAAAAATAAAATAGATGCTTATATCGAAGAAGAAAGAAGCTTAGTATCAATGAAAATTGTGAAAACCCTATTGATCTCATATAATTATAGGATAAAAATAAAAAATTTAAAAAATAAATAATTAAAAAATAGTTCATATTTATTACCATTATCATTGATTGAGAGGTATTATGTTCAAATGCTCAGTTTCTGTTACAGATCGTTAGACACCTCTAGTTTGAATTTAAATTTAATATATTTTGGATATTTATATACTTTTTGGATGTTGTAATATAAATATTGTATTTATTAGTTGTAAACTTTTGTATGATTTCACATTATTAATCAAAATGTTATTATTTTTTAATTTGTATATTAATGAATAATATATGTTTTAATGAAAATATCATTTTTTTATTGACTAAGTTTATTATTTATATTTTAGAAGTTATTACTTAATATTTATTAAAAAAGAAAAAAAAGAAAAAAATTGACTAAATTATGCTTATATTAAAATATTATAAATAAAAAAATAAAAAAATTTATTTCGACGAAATAAACAAAATTTTGATCAGAAATTTCGTTCAATTTCGAATATTATTTCGACTAATTATTTTAAATAAATAAAAAATTTCAACAAAATTTTATCAAAATATCTAAAATTATTTCGATTTTGTTTAGCAAGCTGAAATTAATAATATTTTCGAAATTTAAAACTATGGTACAGGGGATAAGTAGAATATTCGCTAGTTGGGATATGTATTTACTTTTTTTTTTTTCATTTTAAAGAAAAAGAGGAAACTTAAAGTAGGTTTGAACGGTCAAAAAGAAAGACTGTTTACGAGATAAAAAAACACATAAATGTTAGGGTTCGTCTTTGACCGACATCAACACCACTCAAGAAAGAGAAAGAAAGAAGGAAAAAGAAAGAGAGAGGAGGCAAGAGGGCTGATAATACCAATCGATCAATCTAATCTTTTTTCACTTACGATCATGTTTCCGTTAGCACCATTGATTTCCAGAACGACTGGTAGGAGGTTGATCTCCGGAAAATCCTGAGCCGATCGGTATATTTCTTTTTGTTAGTCTTTCACTTTTGGGGCCGATTGATTTTGTTGTTTGCTTTTGCTATTTTTGGGATGTTCTGATCCTGGAATTAATGTGTCTAGCGTTTTACGTTCGGATCTGATTATTATTTTATTATCATGATCCTTAGGTTCGTTCGTTTGGATGTGTGGATCTTTGTCATCAGTGATTTCTCATGCTTTTCTTTTGAACATCTGAACTTCTTCTGGATTTAAAGATCCATTTTGCTTTTTCTTCTTCTTCTTCTTCTTCTTCTTTTCTTTCTTTCTTTTTTTTTTTTAATTTTCTTTAGCGAGATGAAGGCAGTTATTTTCTTTGTGCCGCTGCTTTAGGATTTTTGCCTAGGGTGATTACATTTATTGTTCGATCTCTGCATCCTTATTTTTGGTAAAAAATTGATTAGTGCTTATAGGGATCTTCTGTGTTAATTCTTATACCGATTTATTAGTTTGCAATATTAATCTCTCTCTCTCTCTCTCTCTCTCTCTCTCTCTCTCTCTCTCTCTCTCTCTATATATATATATATATATATATA